>JAULJZ010124878.1:0-11095 GCA_032270985.1 Heliamphora pulchella
GTGTTGAAAAAATTAATTACATCGATAATTTTTTATTATTTTAAAAAAATAAGATATGCCTTAAACTTTAATTTAATAAGATTATACTAATTAATATAAAAATCTCTCAATTTTTTATAATAGAAATGTGAAACTTCTTATACTTTTATGTAAGAGTATTAGAAACTTTTCATATATTTTTTGTTCAAATTTGTTGTTATTAGTTTTGAGTAAAATAAGATGAAGGAAAGTTTCTCAATTTAAATTTTCCTCAATATAGTTATGTATGAAAAAAATTCCATATTTTTCACTTGTATGTTCACAAATAATATATCTTAATACCTTCTCATCAAAATACAGAGAATAAGAAATTTCTTATACCTTGATACATGGTAAGAGGTTTTACATATATGAGTACTCATATATTGAGAAAAATTAATTTTATCAATATTTTCATTATTGTTTAGAAAAAAATAAAAAATGTTTCAAAATCTAAGTTTATGAGTTTTTAAGAATATGAAGAATCTCTTCCTTAAATACTAATCTAAAGGCCTTATCATAATGTATATATGGTGTAAATTTCTTTATTTGTAAAAATTCCTCTCTCCTTTATTGTTTGTGTGAGCTCACCACTTTGTATTTAAAATAATTTTTCAGAAGTGTGAGCTCACCACTTCTAGGAGAAGTTCTCATATGTGTTTATATGAGAAATTTTTCATAAATTGCCAAATAAGATAAGTTGAATGAGAAACTTCTCCTAAATTAATGACTATAACAAATAAATATATATGAAAAATTTCTCTTATATTGTTGAATAAGATAAGTTGAATGAGAAACTTTTCATAGATTGTTAATATGACAAATAAATATATATGAGAATTTACTGAATGAAGATTTTCATTCAATGTTTTGTTTTGATATTCTTTGACTGTTAGACCTGAGTTGATATAACTTTATCCTCCTCCTTGGTCCTTTTGCAACAATTACACATAAATAAATTTTTGTTAATTCATGATTTTAAAATTTGAGTAAAAGAAATTTCTCATAGCAGTATATGAAAATATTCTCATGTAATGATATATAGAAAGCTTTTTATACATTTGATGAGAATAGTTGTATTTTATGATACATATCGTCATACATGTATCATAGATGATATTTTTATTATAATACACTTTTTTAGTTTTTATAAAAATAATTTTTAGTTATTTTTTGTTTTTATAAAAAAATTAGTTTTAAATTTCTCGTGATTAAAGAAACCCAGATACCCCAAACAAATGTACCAATTTTTTAAATTCAATTTAAAATTTCCAAGTTAAGGAAAATAAAAAATATCGAAAAAAATAATATTGAAATTAGGGCAAAGGGAAAACAAAATTGGAGCTATGAGTTTTTCTTTATTAAGGCTTCATTTGGAAACCTAGTTTTAAATTAGTTTTTTTTTGGCTTAAAATTGCTTTAAAAAAATAAGCAAAAAATTTGTTTGGTGAACAGTGGAGATAATTTTAAGCTAAAAGGCAATAAATCAAAAAAATTTAGCTTAAAATTACTTTAAACCAAAAGGCAAAAACACAAAGAAGCAAAAAGTTTCTAAGTCAAAAAGAAATTGTTATAATTTTTTAAAATAAGGCCTTTTTAAAATTTTCACTTTAAGTTTACGAAAAAAAAAAAAAAGATTGCTGGGTTGTTTATTTTAAAGATATAGCGACTTATAAAGTTTATTGGCAAAGTATAGATTTTACATAATTGCCTTTTAAGTCAATATATCAATTTGTAATTTTGTCTTTTACCAAACAATGCCTAACTTATTTGTTATTTTACATAACTTCATATTCAATATTTATTTTTATTTGATAAATTTGAGCAAATAAATTCTTATATAAATAATATATGTGTGTGTGTGTGTGTGTGTGTGTGTGTATTTCATATAAATTTAATCTACTAAAAATCTATTGATACACGCTCAATTGAGTACCCTATAACTCCTTGAATTATTCATTTAGATTTGGACAGTTTGGTAGAATCAGTCAAATATTTTCGATGCATGTAACATCGTTCAATTAAGAATCTCAAAAAAATAATAGGTAAACGGCCTTCCTCTACATTTGTAAAGAGATTAGTTCTCGTGACCAATAGTAGGTAGACAATCTTGCATTATATTTGTGAAAAGACTAGTTCTCGTGACTTGAATCCGCACCATCACTTCATATCTCAACCTATATATTTGATTCTATCAAATGAATGTCCCAAGTGTTTAGCTCAAGTTGACATGAAGAAATGTTAAAGGGGAAGGCAAAGGAATATGGCATAAATGGACTATATATATGCAAAGTCAAACTCCATAGCATCGCCAAGAGGACTTAAAAACTTGTGGTAGGGACCCCAAGAGATCAAAAGGAGAAAATGTCAAATAGAAAGAGTGACCCCATGACTCATTAACCTTAAGACTCCTTTAGCACTTTTCAGTTTGCCCAGAGTCCATTTGGTAAGAAATTGACAGAGGCTTTTCCAGTCCTCATGTGTTCATATGCTCCTTGGAAGGCCAAACATAGATTCACTAGCTTTTTTGCTTTTCAAAAGGGAAAATATCCTCCCCCAGATTAAAAACTATTGTGTACAAGTGCACTTTATACCCCCACTAAAATTTCATATGCATCATCATTGCAACTTTGAATGAGGCACAATCTCGAATCTTTATTGTCATGTCTTCAAAATATTCTCACTTTTATGAAAAATGCTTTTTCAGTTTCATAATGCATATGCAAACTTTATATAAGTATTATTTCCAAAAGCAAATCAAAAGCAAAGGCCTATTTTCTTCTATATGAAGCCAAGTTTTGTTTTGCATGCCGGTCCATGGGCTTTCAAGAGGCTTCTGAGTATACAACTTTTGATAATTCTCTCATCTTTCTACAGCAGGTGGCAACTGTCATACTTGAGTGGTCCATTCCTCCAAGTGTTGGTTCCAAAAACCAGGCTAGGCTCATGCTTGGGGATAAAGCTAAATACAACTAGTACACAGTGATCACCGCCACCGAATAATTAGCCATATAACAACAGTAGCCATAGGTGTTTGGTATTACTGAAACTAGTAACCTATAGAATGTAGTTTATAACAGAAGTTATATGTTTGGTAAAAATTATAACTTATAACTGAAATTATAAAAAAAAAAATAATTATAGTTTGTAGTAGAAGTTATGAGTGTTTGGAATATATTATAACTTACAGCTAAAATTAGTTGCAGGAAACTAAAAGAAGCTTTGGCAAACACCTCTTTGTGGAAGAATTAGACAACTTTCCTCTAAACATGATACAGGAATCTAGCACTAGTGATTGATTGGTACCCGCAACCCACTTGCAAAATCTGCTAAATTTCGAATTTGAATGGACATCCTACAAGCTTAAAATGGACAATTTAGTCATAAGAGTTAGGTGCCAAAACTTGCTAATTCAAGAAACCATTTTTTCCATTTCAGAAGTCCAAGCACCAATATATTAATGGTAACTGTATTGCTAACAAATTAAATGGTAAGGAATTCAATTGGCATACAAAATAGACATGTATAATGGCAACCAGAAAACGGTATTGTTTTAATAAATCTTGATATTCAATATATTCATGGTTAAGTACAATGAGATCCACGTCCCCATATCTATTTTACAAATAAAGACAGTTATTATCAAACATTTGTCCCAGTGACACAATGAATGGGTGCGATTTATTCAACCTGATGGCTAGAATTGTGTAAGCAATTAATGGGTTGGATTTGATTTTAACTTTTGCACTTGGAGAGAGAACTTTCTAACTCGAAACTTTTCTCTTAGCTTTCTACCCTCTTCGCTCTTCGCTCTTCGCTCTTCTCTCTCTTTCCCTCTCTTTCTCTCTCTCACACATTTCTCTCTTCAATTTTCAACAAGCAAACTCTTTCCCATCTGAAAAGGATTGGGATTTACAGTTTGGTAATATTTTTCGTGAAAAAATATACAAATTCCAAAGATAAAATTACTTTTAATAATCTTGAGCATTTTTTATCTTACAATTGCTCAACTTTACTTTACGATTTTCTTTGTTTCTTGACTACTACATACTTTAAGTACTCAATGATTTTACTCGTTGTTGCTCATTGGGGTGATGGGGAGGGATCACATTTCTACATTAAATTTGGCTAAAATCATAACTTTCGTTCCTTAATTCATGAAAAGTTTAATTAAAGATGTACTTTCATCTTCCCTTAAAAAATTGACAGCTTAATTTTTTCAAAAAAAAAAATTATGAATATCTTCTTCTATTTTATTCTTTAATTCATTTTTGCTATCCTCTATATTTTAGTCTACAATTTCATTAGTAAACCATATATTTCATTTGAAATTTCATATTGTTACAGTTGCATTATTCAAATAGCTGATAAATCGTGAACACTACTGTATGCTTTACTCTTAAATTGTTTGAAGTGTTAAAATATTATCAATTATCGTTAGATTAAATTGTGTTAGAAGTGCCTCTAGGCAAGGGCCATAACTAGTTATTGACAAATTATGACATTTACCTTAATGTAACAACAAAAAATAGCAGAAATGGCACAAAGAAAGGTGATCTGACACATGTTCTCTCAAAGCAAGGGAGTTGACAATCATATATCATCATTAGCAGGCCCAGTTGTCTGGGAATACCCAGCAGAAACTGGAGCGTTTGGCTTTCTCAAGGGTTAACCATGCATCTGTTGGGCGCAGAGAGGAGGATTGGAGGATGCTTGGCTGGTAGTTATGAGATGGCATGGGAGGTGTTCCTTCAGGATGATGTGCCCATGAAGGTTGGTGCGGGGGGTGCTCCACAACAGCAGCGGCATGAACACTGCTACTAAAGAAGGGAGAGGGGAGTCTTTACCGCGGTTAGATTCCCTCGCTACTCTAGTTTTTAGTATGTGCATTTCAGCAGTGTCCAATTCCCTTGAATCGTACTACCGCTTGTCCCACCAGGAGGGAGGTTGTGTATCGCCAGATGTCCTTTCTTTTTCTCTTGATTCTTTCCTTTTGCTTATTTGAGACCATATAAAGCTTTCTTCAATCAGCAAACAAGGAATGGAGCGGAAGTTTGATAGGGCTTTAAGAGATGGGGACTCCGGCAGTAAGAAAGAGTCACTTCTGAGGATTAACTGCACCAAGAGCTAGATGCAATTGAGGCCGTTGGGTTGATTGTGAGCCCGGAGGAAGGCTAGGAGCAGGATGATAAAGCTGAGGAGGTACTGGACGTGGAGTATGTGCCTGCTGAGTAGAAAGCACATTGTACTGTTGATAAGTGGTTTCTCAAGTCTTCCGGCCTGGCAAATAGTACGACGCGGGCTGTGGACAGGAAGGAATTGGGTTCTGCGGTCATTGGTTATGAACTTGTGCTGCAACAGGTGTTCCAGCTGGTGTTGCATTTTGGTAGAGTAGAGTTGAAGGAGCATCAGGAAGGCGAGTAGGAAGGGCACCAAAAAAATTATGAACCTCTGCCAAACAGTTGAACCAGTATACTACTGGAATTTCTGGACTGCAAGGAACAAAAATGCAGATGTTGGGGTAGAGGGCTTAGGAGTAGCATGATTTAGGCCACAGGAAGTTGGCTTCTAGCCTTTTACATTAAAGCAAGGTGAACATATGGTTTCATGTGTTGGGAAGGGATAAATATGGCAGTACTTTTGAAAGATTTGTACAGCAGTGATCAAGAAGAACAGAAGACCACAGGGTGTTATTAAGATTCCCAAGCCCCAAGCATCAGTAGCTAGAAAAGAATCAAGGTGCTATCACTATTGAATGAGGGTAATAACTCGTAAAGGATTGCTTCTCAACAATGCAAAAATGTTTAACTTTAGTGGAAAAAGATTATGAAAACTTTGAGTGTCGGACAAACTAAGAGAAGCCTTCAGTTAGATAACTTAGATTTCAAAAGGTTCAAGATAACAAACAAATGGTTGATAAAACAGAGAATAATTTTTGGCCAAATGCCCTGACAAAGGCTGTAGACAATTGCTATTCTTTTGTCACACATTCCACCACCCTTAAACATCTGCATTACCATCAAATTGTTTCGGCATTAGAGCACTCTTCTCATTCCTTAGCGTAGCCATACACAATAGCACTAAAGCACCCCAGGTGGATGATTCAGATCAAATAAAAAAAGGCAAACCCAAAGAACCTTTCATTATGAAGGTGTTTTTCTGAATGCGTGAACACTTTAGGCGCGTGTGTGTATGCAGGCGTGCCAGGGGGTGATCAAACCCAAGTTGGAATGCAGAAGTGAATTCTGCAACCCAACTTCTAATCAAGAGACGCGTCTAGCCTTGGGCAAACTACAATATGGTTCGTCGTACACCTCGCTGAGGACTTCAAATCTCACTGGTTGCTTAAGATAACAAGCAATAGTGCAAGAAGCTAATCAAAAGCAAAAAAAATTGCACAAAAAAGTAGGTGACTACCATCACCATTGCTGAAACAGTAACTCAAGTATTCAAAACCTAATGGAAATAAACTGAAAGTGCTAAAAATGAAAGTAGGCTAGGATATGAAAGAAACAAAAGTTAGTTTATGGCTAGTAGGTTCATTAATTGCATGTAATATCTCGAATGAGAAGATAAAAAGTATCACACTGCAAGAACTTGAAGGTAAAATACGCTACGATACGTAAGAAACGTTGATTCATGAGGCGTCGAGCCTTTGCAAAATCATCAATTCTTTTATTTATGCTTGTAGCAGTTATGGCTCGTTCCAGAATTTCTGCTTAACAAGACTTTAGGGCGTGACACGGATTCCATGTTTTCTTCAATCTCCATGAGCATGATCACGAATCATGCATTAGGGGACATGATCTCCAAAACGGGTAGTTGAAACTCCTAAAAATGCTCTCCTTGATCCTCATTGATTGCCCATGTTTGCTTACCTTAAAATCACTTCTCTATTTTTCCGAAACTAGTGAGGTTTTGGCTACCCGCAAATGGAGGTGTTTGGCAAAACTATTACTAGTAGCTTTTAGCTTAATGCCTCTAATTTAGTTATAAGCTATAAGTCTTTCCAAATACTCACAACTTTTGCTACAACTTATAACTATTTTTTCTTCTATTTCAACTATAAGTTACAATCTTTATCAAGCACTTGCAATTTCTGCTACAAGCTACAAGCTACAAGCTACAAGCCACAATCTATAAGCTACTAGTTATAGCAATGTCAAACACCACCATTAAGCTGGAAATCACCTTTAGTAGTTTTAACAATTGCCACGTGTTCATTTCCGTGGTCTCATAATCGTTGGAGCCTAATTCCCCTTACATCTCACTTAGTTGAGCCAAATCAGTTCCTTCAGTCAACCAAATCCTGACAGTTGTGCCAGTATCAATCTGCTCCTGGATTTTAGGAAGTAGTTAGCTATCATTCAGGAGAAGTTATCAAGTGCTTTCTCTTTCCACTGCAACAAACCATCTTCACCATCGATCAAAAATGGCAATAAAGAGAAGGATGTCATTTTCCATCAGCTAAAACAATCTTTCATCAGCTAAAACATAAAGACAATTAAGCGAGAGTTCTTCACCACAAGATCCCCAAACATAAAATTACACAAAATCAGACTGCTCAAGCAAAATAACATGTGCATGGTTTTACATCCACTGCTGATGATGTACCAGTCAACAATTTGCAGTGGTTAAATATGCTCTCCTTCTCATAATTATTATCTAAGATCTCAGCATTAAAAAGTAGCTTCTTCTCAGAAAGTTTTCGAGAGGTAGCATGATAATAAGTTCAAATGTCTTGCCTATTTGTGGGTTTCAATGCAAAGCTCTCTGTGGTTGAGAGAGCTTTGCATTGAAACCATCCACCGAATGCAACAGGTCGTCAAAATGTTCTTTAATCGTTTGAACAATCACAGTGCACTATTCAATAGTAATAGGATCTAGTTAGGAGTTGAGTCTAACTGGTCTGAGAAGTTAAGCTTATCCATTAAAGCAATATTGAGAATGAAATGGAGGCTATTTCAGACGGGAAAAAGTGAATCTTGAATCATGATGGGTTTCTTTCTCAAGAAGGTTCGACAGCGTCTGAAATTTTTTCTTCCTCATTCTCAGGAGAAGTTTACAGTTGATGTGAATTTGTGGAATCAAGAAGTCTTTGATAATTTCTTTTACTCAAGGTTTTAAATATCGGTCGTTACGTATTGTATCGGCCGATACGTATCGAGATTTTGGGCCACCGATACAGCAATTTAGAACCCTGCTTTTACTAGAAGAGGAGGTTAGGGGCTCCACATGCAGGAGTTCACTGGTAATGTGAATTTGTGGAATCAAGAAGTATTTGATAATTTCTTTTATTGGAAGAAGAGGTTAGGGGTTCCGCTTGCAGGTATCCAATGGTTGTTTGTATGTTGTTTGTATCCTCTAATCTCAACACCTTTCATCTTTGTTTACATCGAAATAGTGCATTTGTCTCTATACCCTGAAATAACAAAAAAGAATTAAATGAGAATTCATCTTTGTGAGATTTAGGCAAACAAGGCTTCTACGGAATAAGGGTGAGAAGGAGTAGAACAAGAATTAGTAGTTGCCACCTTCTTTGTGACCTCAACAAAAAGTCCAAAATGATGAGACCGGATACAACCGGTCATAAATACACCCTTCCATCTTATCCCCGCCAAATTTCTTGGGCCACTTCAAAACTAAAACTAAATCCACTAGTAGTCAAATCAAAAGAATAATAGAATAACAACGAAAACAAACAGGGCCAAAGTATGTATGTGAGACATAAGTTAAACAATGCAACTAAACTTTTATCCTTATTTGTTTTCTAACCTGGGAAATTTCCAAAACAAATAGAGACCTCATTTAGGTTACAATAGAACCAAAAAAAAAAAAGAAATTCAATTTGCTTGGTTTAATAAAGATGGAAACTATCAGGCTTACAATGAACACCATCAATTCTCAGTAACCAAATGGAGCATAATACCTTGTCCATAGAAAAGGAAAAGGACAAGACAACAAAATGGATTTCAGTAAATCAAGAATCCAACACAAACAAAACAGTGCTATTCCTGCACAATAACAAAACAGAGCCACGAGAAAGTCATAGTTATACATATACATGTATTGAAATATTATAAAATACTGAAAGAAAACTGACACTGATTAAGTAAGAACAGTGTTATAACATCGAAGATGATTGATGCAAATGCTCCGAGCCCGGCAAAGCTGTACCACAACAGCTGCTGCTTACATACAGTTTGTGAATTAAGCTTTAATGTTGCCATGATAAAGTTGAAAACATGACGGTCACCATGGTAACACAATGGTCTAGCACCCAACTGGACCAAATTATTCCAAAAGGTTCATTGTTCATTCTATTGTCATTTACATCTCTGCATGTAAGATGACCAAAACATACTCAATGCTAACAACATATGAGACCAAATAAAGATACACGAATTACTAGAAATGATAGGAAAGAATATAATGGAAATGATTAACTTTAGGTTACAAACTTAAAAAATAAAAATTGAAAATAAATAAGAAATAAAAACCTCGAACATTACGGAAAATGAAAGCAACACAAGATCTCAAGCAGTCCATAGGTCCTTTTTGTACTAGACCTTTAAGTTGTCATTATTCATGAAGGCCTTATCAACTATCGACATTTCAATATAATACTAGTGAGGGATCACGGTGCATGATATGGGTTATGAAATGTTTTCTAACACCTTGGTTGTTTTAAAACCACAATTGGGCTGCATAGCTTAAAGTGTGAATATTAAATGTGGTAGGAGGTGAATTGTATCCCTAGAAGAGTTGCATGGGATCAGTTATGGTAGGATGAAATAGACGAATAAGACAAAGAAGTTTAAGTGAATGAAAATTAAGAATTTTCCAACCATAAATGTTAAGAAAAACAAGTACGGTTAAATTACATTATCTAATGCTCCTCCCTGCTATCATTCATGCATGGCAATCATAGATTTTTTGGCATTTGAAACTGTTAAAGATGGTTAAAAAGATTTAACCAAATATTTATAATGAAGGCCAAATGATTCAAAATCTCTAAACGATGTTAAGCGATAGATATCACCTATCACCGAGCCACCAATTGTTTGATTTTATTAATCATTACCCCATGGTTAATCATGTAATCTTCAGACAACATGATGTGCAAGATGGCTGTAAGAATAGATTGATAAATAAGTAGTGAAGCAAATATTATATTTAAGAAGGTGAAAAAAACATAAGAGAATAATTACCATGCTTATAGTAATTCTAGTAAAATAAATGACAATGAAAATGGGAACACAATAAAATGATGCAGAGGAAAATGACACAAAGGAGGTGAAAATGTCACTTCTGATAAATTATTTGTTGTTCCTCTAGTGAAACAAACATGGTATAATATAATATGAGTTTGATCATTGGACAATGCTTCCACAACAACTTACTAAACTTTTCTTACTAGCAACAAGCATACAAGACATTTTAAACTGTTTTATATTTAATCTATCTTCTCTTATTCTACTCTCTTTAAGATTTCTTGGTGCATTTTTTAAATTTCAAAAGAAAATATATAATGACTTCTAAAGAATCTTATGGTTGGTTGGATTTGAGCTAAAATCTCTTGTGATGAAGATAAATATATTTCCAATTAGATTACGTAATCATGGTCTTATTGTAAAATTTGTTAATACCAGTTTTTTTATTTTATTTCATGCATATGAAGTATTTAAACATTATTTTTGTAGTGTATGCCGAATCTTACGATTCTCGAGTCGATTGGATTCACGACTCACAAAACTTGGATTCGATTCATGATTTGACAACTATGGTCTCAATAGCAAGTTCAACAACATATTAAATTTTAAGTATGACTTTATGATTGAATCTATCCAATCAACTCTGCGCAGAAATAGGCGATAATTGAAATGTGGTGTTAATAACTTTAGAACACGAATTATCTATAAGCGAAGCATTAGTAGCATATGCAATTTTAAACAACATAGACTGTAGAACTGTGTTTGGAATTCCATATAAGATCAAGGAATGTATTGTGATAGCGCAGATAAAACTAAGGTGAGAAAAAAACAAAGCAGGCTTGAATAAATAAAATTAAGGAGTA
>JAULJZ010124889.1:0-11095 GCA_032270985.1 Heliamphora pulchella
GTACGGTACAATATGGGTACGTTGGTATGATGAAATCTAAAAATATAGGGTACGGCTATACCTGTAGTACGGTGGCATAATTAATTTATTTTTTGTATTTTTAGCATTACATTACATATATGCTATACACAAATTTATTTTTAGCTTATGAGAAAAAAATAAAATATTAGATCATATTAGCATTATCGTCCCAATGTTATGTCTCTAACAATTGCTAGTTAGGATTGTAAATGCCGATACTTATTGGGCTGGACGACAATTGCTATGGCAATCGTATTAGTTGAAAATTATTTTTGGCAGTCGCAAACTCTGAGAGAAAGTATAAAAAGATGTATTTTCTCACACAAATTTTAAATTTTAACATTTTTATTATTAAACTAAAAAATGTAAATCATGTTATTTGAATTTATCTTTATATTAAAAGAAATAACTTATTATTTACTTTATTACGCTTTTAATTTTTAAAAATTTCATATAAATCTCAACATATCAATTTACGTACAAAAAAACGTACCGTTGCCGTACTCAAAAGTACTAACGGCGTACCCAAAACGTATTGGTGCCGTACTCAACAATTAAAAAAGTACTCGATACTTTCTCGGAGTACCTAGTTTATACCGGTACCTGTACCTGTACCCGATGTGTGCACGGCACCATTTCCAGAGTACCCGTGCTTCATAGGAGTTATGCAAGACAGATCGGTGGATGGATCGATCCGGATCGATGGACAAATCGATTAGTCTTGAGACAGATTGATTGGCACCATTGTGAGTTATTCTTTAGTCTTCTAAGTATGAAGACCAACCGAAACTGAACAAGCCTCCAGCTTCTCAATAGTAACCACTTTCATGAACATGTTTACGGGGTTCTCCTTTGTATGGATTTTCTCCAAACTAAGTTGTACATCCTCCAACATCGTGCGTATAAAGTGATATTTTATGTCAATATGGTTTGTCCTCGAATGAAGGACTGAATTCTTTGCCTAGTGAATGACACTCTGATAGGCAATTGTCCTGCGTAGCTGCGCTTTGCCTAACTCTTTCATGAGACCTTTCAACTACACGAACTCTTTGCGCGCCTCCATTACTACAACATACTTTGCCTCTGTAATGGGGATGGTCACGATTTTCTGCAACCGTAAAACCCAACTTACCGCCGCACTCCCTTGTGTAAACACATACCCGGTGGTACTCTTTCTACTGTTAATGCCCCTTGCTAGGTATGAATCCACAAAACTTTAACATGTACATAAGGCTGTTGGCCTAGTACAGGTCATAGCATACATAAGGCTGCCTACAGTTGATGCGTATGACACCTTAGCCACGTGACTTTTTCTTCCTCTGTGATAGCCCTCTATTCCTTTGAAAGTCAGAAATAACTTGCCTAAGGTGTGCTAATAGGTTTAGTACATTTCATGTTGAACTGTTGCATGACTTTTTTCACATATTCTAATTATGAAAGCTTCAACTTCTTACTTTTTATGTTTCTCCTAATTCTGATACCAAGGATTTGCTTTGCAGCTCTCAAATCGTTTATGGCTAATTCACTGGACATTTGTACCTTGAGATTAGAAATTTCATCCATACTTGATTCTGTAATCAACATATTATCTATGTAAAAGAGGAATATAATGTATGACGTAACAAATTGTTTAACATAGCAATAATGATCTCTACGACATCTGCCGAATCTTGTTTATGCCATGAAGGGTGTCAATCCTTTTGTATTACTTTTTGGGTGCTTGTTTTAACCTATACAAACTTTTCTTCAGTTTGCAGGCCATCTCCTCTTTCTCTCTGACTGAGTAGCTGTATAGCTAGTGCATGTTGATCTCCTCCTTCAAATTTTCATAAATGAATACTGTCTGGATATCTAGCTACTCCAAATGCAAGTCTGTTGTAGTCACCATGCTCAACACTGCTCTCATGGTAGAAATTTTCACAACCAATGAAAATATCTCAGTGTAGTTGATCTTTGCCTTCTGCTGAAAGCCTGAAACCCCTTGATTACCAGTTTTGCCTTGTACCTCTTGCTTTCATCTGATTCTTCCTTTAGGTTGTAGACCCGCTTGTTTTGCAGTGCTAACTTTTCCTTGGACAACCGTACCAAGTGCTACTTCTAGTATCACGAGAGTGAATTCCTCTCATCATCCATAACATGCTCTCACTCTTCCTTTGCCTCGACCTGCAAAGCCTCTTTAAAGCATTCTGACTCACCATTGTCCGTTAATAACAAGTACTGCAATGATGGTGAATAACGCGCTGCAGGTTTACTGATTCTGGTAGACGTCCTTGGAATGAGTTTATGGTTCTGCCTATGGAGTATGGTGTGTGTTCTCATTTCAAGGTTCCAAGACTTTGTCAGATGGCCCCTCAAACTCAACATAGTCTGACTCATCTGTGGTCTCACCTTTATGTTCTTGTCTATTTTTGAGCAAAATAGACTCATTGAACACTACGTTGATACTTCTAATATTCTTCTTATTTTCGGGGTCCCATAACCTATAACCATAACTATCAATACCATAACCAACAAAAATGCATTTTCGAGATTTGAGGTTAAGCTTACCTCTATTATCTGGCTCAATATGAACATGGGCTATACAACCAAAAATATGTAAATAAGAAAGCTTTATCTCTCTTCCAGTCAATGCTTCGTCTGGCAATGCACAGTTCAAATTAATTGAAAGACCATTGTTGATCAAATACACTGTTGCCTTCACTGCGTCTTCCCATATTTGCTTTGGTAACCCATGTTTTTGGCACGCTATAGAATTGTCCTATTCACGCGTTCTGCCACTTCGTTCTGCTTTTGTTTCATTGGGATGAGCTTCAACCTTCTAATCCCATTAACTACACAATAAGTCTTAAATTCACTGCTACAGTACTTGGCGACATCTACGAATCACGAACACGCCAAACTAGGTGCCGTAGCAGTGTCAGACGCACCACTGGAGTGGCCTATTTTTTAATTATTTCTTTTCCTTCGGATATGGCGTTGGACATGTTAGGGATGCGCATGTCCATTTTAGGATGCCTGGACATGCTGCTAGTTTAGAAAACCTTGGAGCCTAGCTAAATTAAAAACCCTAGCCCAAATTTCGTAGAGTAGAGGTTTAAAAGACACCGCATCTTTTCTTTGCCTTGGCCACTCACTGCGTCTTTCACCGGCAAGCTCGATCTGACCACCGATGATCTCCGCCAACCCTCAATTGACCTCTAGGTACACCTCTTTTCCTTATTCTATTTTTCTGTGGCTTCATCTTCTTCTTCTTCTTTATATTTTTTTGTAGTTTCTCTCTCTTCTTCTCCCTCTTTTTTCTTTTTCTAGTTTTTGCTGTGTCATTCCACTCTTTGGATAGAGTTGATTGCCCGTCCTCAACCCAACGTTGCGATGTTGTGTTTTTTTAAACCCCAGCATCTCTTTTCTATATTTTTTCTACCTATTTTCTTTACTTTTTTTTTTCTCCTGCCTATTTCATTACCTGTCTTTTTTTGTTTAATTCCTAGCATCTCTCTTTTTTAAAGAAAAAAATAACATTTCTTTTTTTTTTGTGGAAATGATTGTAAAATGGCCTGGTTGAGTGATTGTGATTTTTTTTCATAGTTTTGTTCCATTAGCTATTGCCTGCTGTTATTATGTTAATTGTTTGGGTTACTGAATTTTTTTAATTGTAATAACTGTGGATGTTTGTTGTTTAAATGATATTAGAATGATGAATGGGGTTGTTTGGAATTGTAGTTTTTTCTCGCTGAAATAATTTTTTTTTGCCGTATCCCCGCCGTGTCCGTGTCTTGGTTTTTTTGAAATCATTATGTTCCATGTCCATATCTGCGCTTAATAGATAGGCCCATTGTTAGACTTCAAATATTTCAGCTTTTTACCTATTTCATTCTCAACTTAGGCCTGTAAGTTCTTAAATATGCCAAACACGTCAGATTTATTCTTACATAAAGCATCATCAATGAAAATAACAAAATAACATGGACCACCAAGAGAAGGTACCTGAGATGATCCCCATACATGATACATCGGTATGAACCAGTTTCAAATATTCTGATTTTGAAGTTTTTACTTCTTTTGTAAAGCTAACTTTCCTATGTTACCTAAAGACACAATCTTCGCATAAATCCAAATCAATCAACTCAATCCCCTATAGCTTCCGTTTCTGAACCATTATTTTCACACCCTTCTCACTCATGTGATCGAGTCTCCCCTGGCACATATCGGCATCAACCACAGATGCTGTTATTGATATTCTGCTATAAGAACCCGATGGTATATATAAAGTACCTCTTTTTTATCCCGGGCCAAAACCAATGATCCTTTGTGCACATCTTTTAGGAATCTTTTGCAAACGACGTCACAATTTCAGATTTTGTCAATTAACCCACTAAGATTAAATTTCTTGTTAGACTAGGCAAGTGTCTAACATCCTTCAGCTTCAATACTGTACCATTGGCTTAAGTGATTTGCACCTCATCCTTTCCAACAATATTGCAAGTTTCTTCATCGCCCAAATACAACTTGAAATTTTTCTTCACATAATTATGAAGTCTATATATGCGAGGAGTAGTCTGTAATGATGCTCTCAAGTCAACTACTCAAGATTCAGTCCTAGAAAATATTGCACATATCAAAGCATAAATATTTTCATCATCAGTAACGTTCACCATAGCCTTACCCCTTTGATGTTTGTCGTCCTTTTGTTTTCTTGGAACCTTTCAGTCTTTCTTGAAGTGACCTTTCTGACCACAGTTCCAACAGCCACTAGATTTTTGGTCGCCACCCGCGACTGTGATCTTTCCCGTGACTTGGATGTTCTTTTGATTATCTTTTCCGTTATTCCTACCTCTCCTTTCGACGTTTAGAGCCGATCCTATTGTAGACCCCTCAATTGTTGTTCTTCTACACGGCTCCTTCCCCAAACTAAACCCTGCAACATCTTCCAACTTTAACTTTACTGATCCCGAGAAATTACTAACTGTCACAACCAAACCATTCTAGCTTTCCAACAAACTTGATAGGAGCAGAACCCTTATTTCATCATTAAAATTAATATTCACCGATTCCAACTGATTGTTGATGGTAATAAATTCATTGAGATGCTCGGTAACAATGGCATCATCTTTCATCTTCAGATTAAACAACTTCATCCAGTATACCTTGTTTGATGTAGAGGGCTTTTCATATATCTTCTTGAGTGCCTTGAACAAATCTGCTGTCGTCTTCTCCTTTGCGATGTTGGACGTTACTGACGATGGAAAGCTTAATTGCACGGTCCATAGGGCTTTACAGTCTAATACTTCCTATTTGTCCTTCGGCATCTTCTCCGACTTCTACTTGAGCAAGAGAAGATATAAATTTTTTTGACACAAAACATCTTCAATTTGCATCCTTTAGAAGGCGAAGTTCGAGTCATTGAACTTTTCAGTCTTAATCTTATCGTCTTCTGCTATTGAACGATCCTTGATCTCAACAACCAACGCTATGATACGAATTGTTGGGGATTTGGAACTGACTGTTCAATCCCACACAAGATCAAAAGTACACGAACAATGACAAAGAAAACAAAATCAAGAATGCATGCAAGAATCACAACACGAGAATTTTATGTGGTTTGGAAAATCAGGTCTACGTCCACAGGGCTCACACTTTTCAATAGTTCTTTAAGGAGAATGCAAGTACAATAAGTAAAATCAAAGCTGTGTGAAAGAACTCTCTAAACTCTTAAAAACCACACGACGGCTGCAATCTTTATGCCTATTATTAAGTCTTTCCTGCAACAGACCGATCAATTTATCTCAAGACCGATTGTTTTGTCTATCGATCCGTTCATCTATGTCTTGCATAGCTCACAGTACCTTGACAAGCCATCAAATAGACTGATTCGTTTGACTACAAAGGGATTTTCTTCACTTCTTCAACAACTTATATATCTTAGATTACTAATGCAAACTTTTGATGTGGGATGAGGTCATTATAATATAACTACCAGATATTGCATTGAAAAATTATGGTTTTGCCACTTAATAGGAGTGTTCCTTTTTGTTGATGTGATATTGGACTCTCACTTTAGAGTCTCTATAGCATCCAGGGATCTAAATAACGGCCGTTACGTAACGGATTGGCCGTTATGTAACGGTATCTTGAAGGACCGATTCTGTTACGATGGATGCTATCGGTAGCACTGAGAATCCCCACTGTATCGACCGTTACTCCCGTTACGTAACGGGTAACAGTAGTATATCGGCTTGTAACGGCCGTTATAGACTATACGGGCCCCCCTCCCGACACAATGACAACTGCGAGAACTCTGCTTTTTCCTTTTTCTTTTGTCTTCTTCAAACTCCTTTGTGCCTTTTCTGTTTTTCCGAACATCTTTAGCCTCTTCTGAACTTCTTTCGCCTCATTCGAACTCATCTTGCTATTCGAATCTAGGGTTTCAGCGTTGATTTGGATTGCCGATCATGTTGTTGAAGTTTGATTGGAATTTGATTTGCGATTTGGGTGTTGCCGAGGTTGCGATTTGGGATTTGAGTGGAGTTCGAATGATTAATTTGGGATTTGGGGTGATTTCGGTGGTGTTCGAAGCTGCTGAGTGTTGAATCTGCTGATTGTGTTGATTGGAGGAGTATTGGAGAAATCGTGGAGTATTGGAGAAGTATTGGGTGATTTCGGTGGTGTTTGGCCACTTCGCCTCCTTATTTTTTTAATTTGTAAGTCTTTTTATTATTTTAATTGATATTTAGATTTTCATTATAATTTTTATTTATATCTTTATTTTTTTTTAAAAATTATTTTCTTTAATTTATCATCTTAGAATTTTTTATTATTTATTGTATGTAACATTTAAATTATGTATACACTTTATCTCATTTATATTATATAAAGTAAAAGTAATATAAATATTTATTATTATAATATTACTTTAGCAACTTTCTTTATGATATATAAAAAACATAAAATAATATTATTATTATTATAAATTTTAAAAAATATGTTTTTTGTATTAAAATAGCAATTAAAAACAACTACAAACATTCAATTTGTAGTAAATAAAGTTAGAATATATGTATCAATGGATTTTATACCATTTGCTAGTGCTTGAAAAAATTTTACGTCCGCAGCGCCCGATTCCCATTATAGGTTGACCAATACGCCCGTTATCCGCTACACGCGACCGTGGCCGTTACGCCGGCCGATATCGCGATTTAAGACCTTGATACCACCCATTTAATGTTTTCATCCTTCCAAGTTCAAGTCTACAACATCTTGAATTCTTTTCTCTCTTTTCCTCCCCTTCTTATAGGCAACCAAAAAAGGATAAACCACCACTTAAATATGTGACTCTACAACATAATTAGTCACACAATTATATGATTCTAGCATGACGTCGAGAAAATGTGGACAGACCGAATTTGTGTAACTGAAGTTCTTGGCAGCAGCATTGCCTCTTTCTTTGTATTTTTTTTCTTTTTCAAATGCATATATATGGTTTGAAGCCTCAGCAGGCCAGCACTATCTTCTTTCAAACCATATCTACTTTGTTTTTTTTTTCTTTTTCAAATGTGTGTGTGTGTGTGTGTGTGTGTATATATATATATATATATATATATTTGGTTTGGAGCCCCAGCACTATCTTCTTTCAGATCATATCTACTTTGTTGGGGTTTTATTTCAACTAGTAGGTTTATGTTCTTGCCTGATGTGCTTTGTTGGGTCTGATTTCTTGATAAGATTCTGGGAAGGCCTTCCATGAGAGGGGCTTCGTTATTCTCTTCCTTCGCATTGCCTGCTCGTTCGATTTTATAGAAATATAGAGTGGTGTCCATGGATCTTGAAGGCTCCGATTTAGCAACCAATCTCTGTCAATGATCAAGATTTCGTTTCGGTCGGCTCGAAAATCAAAACTTTTCAGAAACATGATAAAAACTTGGGGAAAAAAAATAGAAACATAAGGTAAAGATTTGAAAATATGAATTAAATTCTATTTTTATGTGTTTCTAAGGCTAACAAATCAATAATTGAACATTTTTAAAGATTATATATTCATTTTAGAATATTGGAATATATGAAATTACACTAGATTCCGATTAATGTTAGTGCCAAATTCTTGGAAAGTTCAAATAATGCCATATATTTTACTACCGCACAAAACTATGTAGGGATTAAATCGGTTCTAATCTTGATAAAAAGAGGATTTTGTGGTAACAAACAAAGATAGTAAATGATTTAATCATGTTTGTTTTATCTTTTTCTTGCTATCTCTCTTTTACTTTTCAAATTCTTTGATTCCTTAATAAATTTAAGACTGTTGTTCTCAAGTCTCTCTTTCTTTTTTCTCTACAAAGATAAATAGAAATGAATATTGTTGGATATTCTTAGTAAGTGTCGAAAATCGAATAAAAACGACAAGATCATAGGTGTAAGGGTAATAGAAACACTAGTGGGAGGCGTACACCTAAATTAACATGGGATATAAATTTATTGAAATAAATTGAAGATATAACATGGCTGAATGGCTTAAAAGAATTCATGTAGTAGACCCAATTGATTGGGACAAAGGTTTAATTTGGTTTGGTGTGTTGAAAATTGAAATAACTCACTGTTTTTTTTATGGAATCTTAAGTAGTGAATATCAAAATTCTAATGTTTTCACCATGAAAAAGTTATTCAAACCGTTAAGTCTCCAATTGTTTCAAAAACTTAAGCTATTAGGAAATGGGCCAAACAATGTACATTAAGTTATCTAACACTCCTCCTCACATGCAACCTTGTCGCACACATGGAGAGGCGAACAAACTGAACAAATGCACCAACACACAGAGTGTACAATAACAAATGTAACAGAGAAACACATCACGAGATTTGAACTCAATATCTCATGGAACTAGAGCTCTGATACCATGTTAAGTCACTAATTGTCCCAAAAGCTTAAGTTGCTAGGAAATGAGTCTAACAATGTATATCAAGCTATCCAACACAAACAAAGCAAAATACGATTCACTTCATTTCGACTATCAAAAAATCACTATAATTTTTGGAATGAGAATTTATAGTAGAATTTCTATGATTTGTTCCTTGATCTGTGTTTGCTGAGTACCTTATAGTTCTTTTTGTCACGCTCCTTTGTCCTTTCATTCCTTGATAAACTGATTTTCCAAATTGCTACCAAAAAGTTAACACTTCTTACTGGTTTCTGGATCATAAGGGCCTAGGGGGTTAAATTTCATTTTGCTCCGAAGAGGGAATTTGTTGAAGTATTTGCCTACAAGTTCCTTCAATCTCTCTCTCTCCCCCTCTGTTAAATTTTTATAGATCTTCTCTACAGTAGACATCCATTTCTGTGGAAGTGGGGAATGAGTCTGACTATTTCTTTTGACATTTAATTTTTGCACCTAAATTGGAAGTGGAAGAACAAGTTGACTTCGGGCTGCAATATTCTTGCTATCAATTAAAATATTTGGGGAAGGGAACAAAAGAATCTTTGCAATGAAATTGATACTTTTGGTTGGAGCAAGTTTGGCATGATGGAATTAAAGAGGGCTTTCAGGGTCTACTTAAAATATATATTACTACTGGTTGGAGAAGATTTGGAGTTTGAGGGCACATGATGCTGTAAGAAAGGGATTTTTGCAACCACTGTAGAAAATTTGGAGTTATGAGGGTTCGTGAAATTGTATGAAACGGGCAATGGAGCATGCACAAACCAATTATGTTCTATTTCTGATACCAGTGAAAATAGAGGGGCAGATGCTCTAAATTTGGAATGGACGGTTTGGGTCAATGAGAGGTAAGATTGTTGGGGGCAGTGAATGGTCTTCTTGAAGTGTGGACAGGGCTGGTTTATGTTTCATTGGGGTGGGTGCCATGTGTAGTGCTTGAAAAAGGTAAGATGTTTCCGATCAGAAAAAAAAGGGAAATGTGTTCTGCTACCTAGCCAAGAAAACCTTCAGGCACTAGAAAGGGGTTAACAGGGATCTTTAATTTCAATAGTTTATAAAGAGCAGAAAATCATGGCTAAGAAAATAAGTCGAAAGGAAGAGGTGTCATTCTCTCCTAATCCCCTGGGTAGAGAACTGCATTATGTAACCATTAAGAGCTTTGACAGGTTAAAAACTCAACTACATTAGATTTTATTTATAGGTGTTGCCTATCTATTAATTTCAGAGGAATAAGACTCCAAAGTCAGAACCGTTCTCTATTGACTTCTAAGATATTCTAGACCTCTAAAGAGCATGCATAAAGACCAAATAAGATAAGATAACGCAATATCGGACCACAGGTAAGTACTGCAACCCATGTTCATCAAATCTGAAAGATTACCAATATCATATTAGTAGTTAAATTCGAGTTAGAAGAACTATAGATATCTTCCTTTATTGGCAGTTACTTGGTGAAGAATCCATTAGAATCACCCATCAAAGGGTGCCAGCTGATTTCTCTCTATGGCCTTGGTGAGCCCATGCGGTTTGGGGAAGGCAAGGCAACCACTAGTTTGTCGTATTTATACCTTTCTAGGATTACCAGGTTTAACAAGGCCCACCCTGTTTTTGGGCCCTGAATGAAAGAAATCTATGCTGTAGCCTGTTCAGGTTTTCCATTCATTCTTAGAGGTGTTTTCGTTTGCATGATCCTACTTATGCTTAGAAACGTTATGTATCTGGTTATGCCCTGTTCTTGCAGTTATTTGGTAAATTCAAAGTCTCAAATATGGATGGCCTATTGGAGGTTACTCCTATTACTCTTTCTGTTAGTGAGACTGATGGTTTGTTGGATGTAAATGGAAGGGGAAGTTAGATAACGGTGCCAAGTCGCTTATAGAATGCCAAGCACCAAGTGAAGACGTTCCACTTAATAAGGGAAGGGGGGGAGGGAGGTGAATATTGACACCTCTTGCGTATTACTTCTTTTCAATAAATCCTCCAGCAGGCTTTGTTTTCACTTGTCTAATTGAAAAATTGTATTCCCTAATTGATACTTAACAACTGATCACATGCCCAAAGCCCATCGAAACCGCACATTGCCTGGATATTGATGGGAAAAAAGCAAAAGTCTCTCTCTCTATCTATCTATCTATCTATCTATCTAT
>JAULJZ010124900.1:0-11093 GCA_032270985.1 Heliamphora pulchella
GTTTCAAACCCTCTATCCAAAATCGGCTCTGCTGAGTTTTGGCGGCTGACAGAACCTATTTTATAAAATGGCCAAAAAGTCTAATTTGTTTCAAACAACTACCCTTATCTCTAAACATGAAACTTGTAGGGAACTTGTTGAACTAGAACATACTAATAAATGGGCTCATTTGGACTTGATATGATACCCCAAAGACGAGACCAACATAAGCATGTTTTTGGTGAAATCTTGAGAAAAGTACTGAACCGTTTTTGCTTAGGATGTTTTGTTCACCATTTTGCCTTAGGTTTTGGCCTAGGTATTAAACATGAGAGTTGTAAGAAATATTTTTATCTAAATGGTGTATAGAAATCATAGCTTGATTCCAAGTCTAGATGCCCCAAAATCGTGTCGGCTCTTTTAATTTAATGCTTGATTTTTGGCCTTAAAAGTTGCTAAGTGTATGTTTGAGTACCATTTACTATGAGACCCGAGTTTTTGTACACTGATCAATGTGAATTAGTTGATTAGTGTTTTTAAGTGAATGTATGATGATTTAGAATTCATGCTATCATATCGAATCATATCTTGAGAATTGTAACTTGTGTTTCACGTACTTGTACCTTATACTTTGTGAATTGTACCATGAATCTTGCCATGCTAGTTGATGCCATGCTATAAATTGTTGCACTTGAGATCGATGGTACACATTATGAACATTGTCACTTGCATTTTGGCATATTGGAGTCCATCTGTTTACATTGTTGTTGGGATGGGCGGTATTGAATTGTTTTTCTTGGTTCTAAATCTAGGGCATCCCTAGTTGCCATTTTCGTAAATATTTTGGGATATATTTCCCTTGTACACCCTGGATACGTCCCCGGTGTTTGAGATGGTTTATCATGAATATTGTTAGGTACCATGGGTTCGTCACTAGCACTCTGGTTTTGATGTCTCTTTGATTTCGTCGCTCCTTGAATTATAATACGGGCACATTGGGAAAATTCAGAGAGAGCCTAATTCGAGAGACCTAATCCCACTGCGGTGATAATTTTGGAGAGAGATCAATTATGGCGGACCTAAACCCCATTGTCACAATGTTTTGAAGGGTAAATTCGGAGAAAGCCTAATTCGATAAACTTAATCCCACCGCGGTGGTAATTTAGGAGAGAGCTCAATTATGGCGGTCCTAAATCCCTCATCTTGGTACTTTGTATAATGTGAATTGTCTCTTGATTATCTCTTAAACTTTGGGTTGACGTCAAACGAGCATCCTGGTTCTTAATGTGGGATCAGTTGGCCCGGATAAGGATGGATAAAACTGGTTGGCCCACTCTCACGCCATTGCCATTAAGTAAAACAACTGAGGCATGTAGCCAAGGTGAGCGTTTACCTTTCGCAACGAGGCGAGGATAGGGTCGGTGATCAAATTCCCATTAAGTCTACTCTGGTGATTCTTGGCGTGGAATTCTTATTATAGTCTGGGTGCGCGTTGGGTTTGGCATCTGCATTTCATACACGGCATCTTATATGCACATGTTTATTGACTTATCTACTATCCTACCATAAATTTGTCTGTCTCCTTGACCATAAATTGTACTGGGTGTTATATGGTATGTGTTGCGGTGAATTTTATATTATGAGATTAGTTAGAAGGTTAGAGTGTTTTGCTTCTGGGCGGCCTTGGCTCATGGCATTCGTGCCACATGTGTGGAGGAGTTCTTGGAGAATGTCATCCCAGAGGGAGAAGAACAGTCTGAAGAACATGGTGAGTTCGAAGAGCACGTAGATCCCGCTGATGCGTTCTAAGGATTCGAGACCTCTGCTTTTGTTTTTTTTATTCAGTTTTTCCATGTTAGTGTAATTTTTAAAATTTCTTGGTGAAACTGTAATAGTTATGTACTTTTGAACAGTTTAGAACTCCTTTATGACGTAATAACTAACGTATATAAATATAAATGGATGGTTAGAATATCCCTCTATTTATATTTATGTATGTCCGACGTGCCTAGAGGACAGGGCATCATAGTTTGTATTAGAGTTTAGGTTTAGTGAACCTTCAGGTCTTGGGTTATGGGAAACCATGCATTCTGTCGCGTTAGAGCACTATAGGATGCGTTGTATTAACTAATATTATCATCTATACATTATAAGAACTAAAATCTGATGCATCTAAGTTCTATAGCGAGTCATGTTTGGACGTTATCGGGATCAGGAACAACAGGGAATCTACATGCGAAGGACGGGTAAAACCATCGAGATCGAAGATCGAAGATTCATGTAACGAGTTATCTTATTTTAAGGGGGGTAGACAGGAGTGCGCACTAGGAGAAGTTTTAGATATCACCTCGAGAGACACCGTTAGAACCCCGTGACTTCATCCTTATAAGTCCTTTCTCTTTTACCCTAAGCCTTGGTGTCAACTTTTTGAAGTTCTTTTGCATGTCCTTCCTTCTTATATCATTAGTCCTCAATGGTACCGTCAAGTGTCGTTCATCGGTAACTCTTATGCACCCAAGTCTTGTTGATAACCCTATTCGAAATTCAATCCTAGAAAGTACCCTTGTCCTCAAGTTTTCATGCCTCAATAATAACCTGTATTCGGATTTGATTCTCCTCCGATTCAAGTCATCATCCTTGAACTAACTCTTCTCTTGTAGAACGCAATATCAATTCTTTGTTAAGTACCTGCTCCAAATATTTAACATTGATAAAATCTTTTGCCATCGTTCACTTCTCTTGATCCTGAAACCATAATTTGTTGCAGTGATTTTGTGAATTCTTCGTAGACTCTTGAAATCTCTACCAGGAAAGTAGACTTGGATGATTGAATTGAAGTACGTTAGGCCGACGTAACTTCGGGGCAAATATCTAGTTTGGCTGCCCCTTTTGCTTAAACATCTCTTTTATCATAATTTAATTATACTAGATTAGTTCTAGGGACACTTGTTTAAAGTATTGTTCATTGTCCTCTTCTTGTTTCTCCTACATTTAAACCCCAAATGATCACTCAATTTGTGTCAACGATAATTACCTTAACCATGACCATTTAACCTCATCCAACCTATCTTTGAACTACTTGGGTTCCACCCTAAGATGTTCTAACCCCGCGCATGTTTTTGACTGTCGACCTTCAAAACCTTGCCCTATAAGATCTATGAGTAACAACGATCGTTAAGATATTACATCATTAGGCCTTAGCGCTTTCACGGGAAACTGAGACGATGCCCGAAAACCTCCTAACACCTCTTTAAGCGTGAAATAGATTTCTTCTTGATGTCATGGCTTAGAATATCTGTCAACGTCCGCGTTTAACAAAGTTTTGAAGATCAAGACTCCCGTTGCAAGAATGGTTAAGTAAGCGCTTATTAAACTAACTATATCTTTTCAAAGGTCCTGACAAATAGAACTATGCCATCAGCAATCTAAAGTTAGAAACGACAGCTTCACATCAAATGTTTCGCGACACCACCATATGGCATAATTCAAACTTCCCCAGACTTGTTCATAGTTGACCCACTCATCCGATAAATCGGGAAGCGAAAGATTCGTACCTCGAACTCATGATAACCTTAGTATGCTAGCAAAGGAGGTACGTCTATATATATCGATATCCACGCCGGACTTCCCACCAAAATGTTAGAGTCTGGATTTTTGCCATCACTATCAAAGAACGAAGAATCTTGATCACAACAATGAACGTTTGGAGTCTGATGAAGAATTAACCACCAAGTCACAATGGATCACATGACTAGGTAATTACCACAACCAAACCTATTATCATGTTTGTTTTACCCTAGAATGACCAATTTCCTGTGAAAACAATCCAGTTATTAGAAGAGACATTCCAACCCAACGTTCTAGCACATTAAGAACATACGGTAGAGGCCAAGAGGAACGGAGCAACCATTGAAAAGATTAGAGAGAAAATGGAAGCATATGATTACAGACTTCGTCATCAGGATTATCAAGATCACCTCAAAGACCGGTAACTCTCTAGTTAACCAATGCAAGGATGGGTGACCCCCTGGGAAGAATAAAACCGTGAGGGCTTTTGCCAAAAGCGGACAATATCGTTGCTATGTGAAGGGTCGGGGTGTTACAAATGCATATCGTATAATACTTAATACAATTTAAGGCTAGAAAGATAAACAATTTAACATTTACGGTAGGGCAAGCATATATAAGAACATTTATGCCAGTGCGTGATGCAAATGAATGCGATGCAAGTGCCCAACCCGATTTGTATCCTGAGATAAAAACAAGAGTTCCACTTTAGAACTTTTTTCTAGTACTTGTATGAACTTATTGTCATTATTGCTGCCTCAGGGACTTATTGTCATCGCCGTGATGGGACTTGTTGTCATTGCTGTCTTAGGGACTTATTGTCAATGCCGTGATGGGACTTTATGTTATTACCGCCTCAAAGAATTATTGTCATTGCCTTGATGGGACTTTATGTTATTTTCACCTCAGGAACTTATTGTCATTGCCGTGATGAGACTTTATGTCATTGCTAACTCAGGGGCTTATTGTCATTGCCGTGATGGGACTTTATAGGGTTATCCATATTAGAACTAGGATGCTCGCTTGGTATCAACCAAAAATCTAAATTACCAAAACTAGAGTTTTAGTGACGAACCCATGGTGCCTAACCCATTTTTACAATAATCAATCTCCAAATTCAATTTCAAAATAGGCAACGAGGGATGCCTGAGATTCAAAACCACAAGAAGAATGATTTTTATGTCACCCAACCCAATGTGAAAGGTACGAAAGGGACTTCGATAACCTAAGATGAAATATAGGAATGCTCATGATGTGCAATATGCTTCTCGTGTGCAATTAATTATAGTATAGCATATAAACATGATATGGCACATGGTACAACTTGTTAAAGTATTAAGTACAAGCATGCAAAGCATAATCTATAATTCATGTGACATAGAATTGAACTATCGACATGGGTTCATTTCATCAAAATTATTATTTTCATATACCAATTATTTACAAAGTTCATATAAAGTTCATACACTCAAGTTTCACAAAGTAACACGCCTTTCGTACACTTAGCAAATTTTAGGTTAACGTTTGATTACTAATTTTAAAGTGGCGACAATGTTTTGACGTACTTAGACATGAATTTAATTTTTAAAATTTGAACACCAATAAGATAAAAATATTTTTTACAACTTTCATGCTAAACACTAAAGTTAGATCCTAGGGCAAAGGGGTCATTCATTTTAATTAAGTGAAAACCGTTTTGCATTTTATATAGAAAAATACAAAATGTAGGCCTTTGTTGGTCACGGTTTTGGGGCTTCAATTCAAGGGATATAGGTCTGATTTTTGGTGAGGTTCTAGTTTAAAGTTTCCTCTATAAGTTTCATGTTTTGTTCTAGGGAAAGTTGTTTGGAAAACGTTTGAGATTTTGGCCAATTTATAAAAAGGGTTCTGTAAGTCTAAAAAGGGTCTGCAGAGTATGTTTTTAACAGAGAATGCTCAAAACCTTTGGGATTCCATCCGAGGGTATTTTGGGCTGATTATTAGTCATTATTTAGTTTGATATGTTATCTACATTTTTCATATTTATCACTTTTGGATTTGGCTACTAAAAACATAGGCTTTTGGTCTCATAAAAATATGTGACAGAGAGCTCTGTTAGTCACTGAATCTCAATAGTGACTTTGTGAAGTGTTTTGATCTAATACGGCTTCATATTTTTGTCTGATTTTTGGTGGACAGTAAGATGAACATGTCGTCTACAAGGTTTATGTTTTAACCCAAGGTCGGTTCTCACTTTAACTTAGGGTTTTTATTTCTGCAACTCAGAGTGGTCAAGATCTGACACTCTTTGAAAAAAATGACATATCTGGAGTTCTACCCAACGAAATCACTTCAAACCAATTTTATATGACAGAGAACTCAAAAATCTAGGTCAAGAAATAAATATCACTTTAAGATCATTTTTTCACAATTAGTTATGATTCTTTAAATTTCAAGGCAAAATGTTGGGAAGTCCAGAAAATTAGGTTACCTAGGGCTTTGGTTTCTTAGCTCGTGTTGTGTGTATTTTTGATGTGTTTTCTTTCCATGCATGTTTTATACTTATACAAACCAAAACTCCAAAACATACTCAAGCCATAAAACTCGAAAATATACACATCTAAGCGCATGCAAAGCTTGATCATACATAAACAGTCCATTATTCACACCTACGACGCTTTTTTGAGTTATTCTTTATTTTCTTTTTTCTATGGTTGATTACAGAGATGGATTGAGGGTTATTTCATGAGAGTATATCAGAAGGTTTTTATAGATTTATTTACTTGTTTTGATGCTCTAAAGGTTGAAGAATGGTGGGCTTGGCCTTCTAGCTCACTCCTTGAACCTCCTAGCTTCTTCATTCCTTCTTCTCTCCTTTCTTCTTCTTTTCCTCTCAACACTTGAAGAACACTCAATTCTCACAAATTTTGGTATTCTCTCTCTAGTATGGCCGCATATGAGGAGGAGAAACGGGTGGTTTGAATCTTATATTTATAGGAAGCATGGGTAGTGGACTTAATAATGGTTTACAAGTTTATTTTTTTAATTTCTTAATTCATAATTCCTTGCATGAGAGGTGGAGAGAGTTTTAGAAAATTGATATCTGAAATTTTGTAGAAAAAGTCAGTGGGAATTTGGGTGGGGTGTGCTTGGGTAGTTTAAAGTGCTTTATTTTGCTTTAATTGATTATTTTGTGGTGTTTTGGCATTATATTGTTCAAAAAAGTATTTTTAAAATTAATTTGATGTATCTTTTTGATCTAAAATGAATTAATTTAGTGTTATTATTATTATAATTTATAAAAATATTAACAACAATTAATTATTTAAATGTAGGCAATTAAGCTACTTTAAGCTACTTTGATTAGATGTGACTTTTTGACTTATTTAAATGTGTAAGAAGTTTAATAATAATTTTTTTGCCTTTGTTGGTCTATAATATTATATTAGCATATATATTACTTGTATAAAAAGTTTTGGGTCATAATAATGCTTAATTTATACATCTTTTTCTCATTTTTTATCTTAAAAATTGTAAAAAGTCACTTTTTGGGCAAAAATTCCAATGTGGCCGGCCACTAAGGGACTTGTTGTCATTTTTTGATGTTATTTTGTCTTTTGTTATTTAATTATATTTAAATATCTAATTTAAGGTGTTCATGTGTCAAATTTTAGATTTTTAATACCTTTTACTGTATTATGGGCAAAATGGTCATTTTACCATAATTATGAGAATTTTTGATTTTTAATCTAATATTTCATGTTATTTATTTAACTCAGGATGTTATGAGTTTTCTCTGAGGATTATGATTTTACCTCTAAGCATTTGATCTCTTTAGGGTTTTCAGACCGTATTAGGATTTTTAGACCGAGTTAGGGTTTTTAATCTTTTAGTGATCTAAGATCTTATTTGCTTGCCGTCGCTAATACTAGGGTCTGGGCTGGATCGCTACACGGGTCGTTATAAACTGGGTTGTTACAATTAGGGTCTGTACCGGGGTGTTACAAACTACCCCCCTTAAACAAATTTCGTCCTCGAAATTTCGTATCGTACTTCATCGTGTGAATGGTTGGGGATGATTTACTAGCAGTTTGCCTTCTCATCTTGGCCTTCTCATTTTCGTGGTGTTTCCTTAGATCTTCTATTAACAGAATCGCATTTCCTCTAGAGTACTTTGCCTTGGATCTCTATTGACCTTTCTTCGAAGTTACGTCCTTGTATTTACATACAACTCGTGGTAACTCGGGGGCTGATAGGGCATTTGTATCGGCAAGCATGTAAGCTAATCTTACGTTGAAGCTACTTGATCTACACACCTTCTCGTCCCTCGGTGTCAGGGTTTTATGTCATTTTCCTTGAAATCGAATGATAGTGTCATTCTCTACTTATGCCCATATCTTCTTCTGTTGACAATCGATGATAGCGTGGTGTTTAGAGAGCTAATCTATTTCGAGAATCACATCGTATTTGTTAAAATCCTTGACTCGCAGGTCGAATGGCATAAGGGTGTCAGTACTCTCAACTTGCACGCTCTACAAATAAAGTCTACTCGTGTGTGATATTCTAAGGGTTTATCGACGCTTAGAGTTTGATCTAACACTTAGGGTTCTATGGACAGAGATTGCCTACATGCCAAAGATATGAAGAAAAATGGGATGCTCTAGAATCAAACAACACTTTCACTAAGGTATTGAATAGCACGAACATACCTTGCATTACTTGGGTTCCTTCTACTTCCTCCCTTTGCAGAGCGAAGATGTGTCCTCCCTAGGGCCTCTGGTTTTTGTTAAGTGGTGGCCTTCCCATCCTATTTCGTTGGTTAGTTGCTAGTCGGGCGACCTAAACTGGTTGCAGGTACTTTAGTGGCTGGTTCTGGGTTTGCCTCCACTACTGGGAGTGGTTGTTTAGAGTTCTATGTCCTAGATGCGGGCACTCAGACCTCTTCTGCCCTGGTTGGTGACTCTTAAAGCAGACAATAAATTTTATAGAGTTGTCCCGTGGCTGCTCTTGTCTGTTCTCCTATTGATATGGCATCTTTAGAACAAACACTCAGTTGCTTTTTACTAGTCCTTCAGAGCTGGTGTTTCCTTTCTTCTGGTTCTAAATCCTTATAGAGTCAGCTAAGTCTATTTCTGCCAATAGGGTTGCTTGTACTACTTGAGTGTAAGTCAAAAGTTGTAAGCAGATGACTCTAGTTCGGATAGAGGGTTCAAAGCCCCACTCGAACTTTCATACCCTAAATTTTTTGACCGGTATGATGGTCACGACGAATCGGCTTAGCTCTTCAAAGCGGTTGACGTACTGGCTTACTGACATAGATCATTATTTCAGCTCCAAAAATTCTTTAACTTGTCCCCGTTAGAAGGGAGCTGGAAAGTACTTTTCCAAAAATATTTCTTCAAACTGATTCCAAGTCAGAGCTGCCACATCTTGGGTGTTACCGATCATAGACCACCAGTAGTCAGCCTCTCCTTCCAGTAGGTGCGCTGCTAGAGCTACTCGATCGGCATCAGTTTGCACTCCCATGGAGTTAAACAATTTCCTGACAGCTCTCAGCCATTCTTCGGCTACTCTCGGTTTAGCTCCTCCCTCAAACGTAGGGGCTCGTTATTTTTTGAGTTCTAATAAGATCCATACCCTATCTCGGATGTGAGGACGGTTAATGCTGGTGGCAAGCTCACGCAAGATCTGTGCTAACCTTTGCGCTTCTTCATTTACAAGTCCATCTGCTGGCTGTTGATGGTTAGGTCGTTCACCTGCCATCTGAATAAAGAGGGATGGTGTTGTGGCTGGTGAGTCTTCTTTTTAAGGTCTTAATTGTTTCTAGGTTTTTTGATCTCAGGGAGTTAATTTAAGACTTATTCATTGGCATTTCTTATCATTCGAGTACGAGTACAAAGAGTGATTACAAAGAGCGAGGCACATAATGTCACGCCCCAAAACCCGAGGCCACATAAAAATCCACCAAACATCCATTTGATATGAAAATATAGGTTTTCATACTTTAAAATCTGCCTGTTGAAACTAATGGAATACCCAACAAACTGTATCTCTCATAAATAAAAGACAACAGTTCAACATGCGTATAATATATCGCCTTATGGCTTATAAAACCTGTCTTCAGAAATAGGCATACTAAAAAAGAAAACTATAAAAGTCTTTCGCCACCGCGGGCATCACCAAGCTACTCCTCATCCACATCATCACCTGAAAATAGTTTTTACAAAAAATTCCCACTCGTGAGCCGAAACCCAATAGAAACAGATAATAAGCTGTAAAGCAGGAATATGCAATCATATGGTGGGAGCGAACTCAACCACAAAATCAAAACAGGTTTTTCAGCTAAAACTTTCGAGTTTCCCATCAAACTACACAAGTCTCCCAAAATAGTTTTATTTGATAAAATCATGTTTTCATCCTTCAAACCAGGTATTGCAACAAATGCAAATAATCAACCACAGTTAAGGAAAATAGTAATCAAAACATTGTTTTCCTCGCGAAATGTCCCATCGCATAATAGAAGAATATGCTCATATGTACCGAGTCAATCACAAGGGGATAGAGGTAACAACTATATACCCCTGTCCAGTATCTAATCCCCATACATCATGGGACTGGTTAGATACACACAAGTTCTATATGGAGTACCACGACGAACCACTCAATTTACGAGTACGACCCCGAGGGAGCTGAGCACCCATCTGCCTCAATTTACGGGGACTAACCCGAAGGACTTGAGTACCTACACTGTGCACATTTTCGGACATACACTGAGGGCAACTCGTGCCAAATACACGTCATCCCGGTACATCTAGATAATCTTCTAAAAACATTTCTCAAACCAGTACAATATACATGTACATAGATCCATCCATCACTAGGAGATCAAAACAAAATATTTTCAAAATGTTTTCTCCAAATGTAATTATACAACGCCTGTATAAGCAAGTGATCCAATCTATGAAACCTGGAGATCAAACCAAAACATGTAAAAACATACACATTTTATGAAAAAGTTTTAGAAAGTGAGACTCAACCCCAAGGGTTAGCTTCAAACCTACAATAAAACGTGTTTCTCTCAAACACCGAACCTTTTCTTCCAAAGGAACCCATTCACATTCCCAGAAACCACAAAAAAACCACCAAAACACCAACTCAGCACATCAGTCGACTGGCCCCTCCCACCAGTCGATTGAAAAGCCTCTAGAAAAGGCAAAATTTTCAAACAGAGTCTCGTCAGTTGACTGACCTAGAGGTCCAGTCGACTGATCTCTTTCCAGCCATGATCCAGTCGACTGGAATGATGATCCAGTCGACTGATCTCCCTCGTAAAACATTTTTGTGCTACGATTTTTGGGTTTTCAAGCCTCCAATCAAACCTCAAACTCTTGTTTTTGATATCCACAAACATACCCTAGCTTAGGACTATCACAAAACCTCAAAAGAAACATCCAACACCCGATTTCATCTAACCGAAACACCGGAAAAGAGTTTTAAAACCAAAACCCTAACTTTGAAACAAAGATGATTTTCATGCGATTTACACGGTGAAAACACATAAGATTACA
>JAULJZ010124911.1:0-11093 GCA_032270985.1 Heliamphora pulchella
AGATAGTAAAGAGGGAGAAAAAAACATCTATAAATTCGCTAAATGGAGAGAAAGAAAAAAAAAGATATCTTACTTAAGCTAAATATATAAAAAGCAAGACTCAAGGGTGTAAGTGAAAGATGGAGAGATTAAGAAAAAATAAAAAACCTATTTTGAAAAATTATTAAACGAAAAACATGTGAAAAGATTTGAATGAGAGGAATCTGATAACTCGGATAAAACTAAAGAATAAAAAATTCTATCACAGAATAAAAAAATTTGAAGTGAAAACTGTAATGAAAATAATGAAATCAGGAAAAGCTTTAAACCATATAGCATCCCTGTGGAGGTATGAAAATGTACAGGCGAAATGGGAGTATCTTGGTTAATAAAGGTATTTAATAAAATTATAATGATTAGAAAAATGCCCGAAGAGTGAATAAAAGTATTCTAGTACATGTATATAAAAATAAAAAATATTTAAAATTGTAACAATTATAGAGGTATTAAGTTGATGAGGTATTAAGTTGATAAGTCATACGATAAAATTATGGAGAAAAGTTATTGAATATCGTATAAGACTAACAACAACAGTGTCACATAATCAATTTGATTTTATACCTGATAGATCAATTATAAAAACAATCCACTTACTAAGGAGATTAATAAAAAAGTATAGAGAAAAAAAAAAGATATTCATATAATTTTTATAGACTTAAAAAAAAGTCTATGATAGAGTGCTTAAAGATATCATATGGTGGTGTTAGAGAGAAATGGAGTGACAAAAAGTTATATTGATGTGATAAGATACATGTATGATGGAACCCCCATAACAATTAGATCACTTGTAGGAGAAACAAGTGAATTCCCGATTACAGTTTAATTACTCTAAGAATCGATTTTGAGTTCTTATTTTTTTGCCTTAGTTGTAGATGAATTGACTACACATATTGAGGATGAGGTCTCACAGTGTATGTTATTTGCTGATGGTATTGTCTTAGTAGATGAGACTAGGAGTGGGGTTAACGCTAAGTTAGAAATGTGGATAAAAATTTTTGAATCAAAAAGATTTCGAGTAAGTAGAAACAAAACTGAATATATGAAATAAATTTTAGCAATAATATGAGTATTAATGGTGAAAAAGTAAAAATTCAAAATCAAAAGATACCTAAGAATAAATATTTTCATTATCTAGGTTTAATTATTAACAAAGATGAAGAAGTTACAATTATGCAGCCCATAAAAACAAAATTGGTAGCTCAAATAGAAGAGTGTTTTTGGAGTTTTATGTGATCGACGAATACCTACAAAATAATAAAAAAAGTTTTATAGGACATCTATTAAATTAGCGATTTTATATGGGACAAAATGTTGGGCTGCTAAAAAAAATCGCATAAATAAGATGAATGCAACGAAAATAAGAATGTTAAGATGGATGTGTGATAAGATTAGAAAAGATAAAATTAGGATTAAAAATATTCGTGGAATGGTTGAGGATGCACTAATTAAGGATAAATTGAGAAAAAATAGATTAAAGTAGTTTTGACACATAAAACATATACCAGTTGATGCAGTAGTAAGAAAAAACGACAAAATCATGAGTAAGAAAAATACTAAGAAGATAGATAGACTTAAATTAACATGAGATATGATATTAAAAAAAATAAAAACTTATTAAAACTAATTGAAGATATATCTCTTAACAGAGAAAAATAACGTAAAAAAAATTATGTAACCGATCCCAATTGATTGTGACACATGCTTCGTTTGGTTTGGTGTGGTTTGGTATTAATTTTTTACTTTGCAATTTTATTCGTATTTTTTAAATTAAAAAATTGTCTCTCATATTATCCATTTTACCCTTTTCCTTACTCTTTCAATTTTTTTTAGTTTTATCTAAGTTTTTTTTTTTTACTTTTATTTGGCAACATATTAATTGTATTTCTCGATATATACACAATTAAATATCCAACAATAAGGGCAAGGTTGTCATTATGTTTAATCAATATCTTTATATGACTATTAATTATGGGAACCTTAAGTCCTCCTAATTCTATTATTCAATACAAACATGACTCCATTGTGTGTGTAGTATTTTTATTTAATGATTAGTGAAAAATACTTTGAATATAATGATATTAATTTGTCTACTTTTATTGAGTAGGCAAAAAGTAAAAATAATCCATTTAAAATGCATTAAAAACTTTTATTTATCAAAAGTATAATATAGTATTACCTACATGATACTATGAAATATTTTATAATTTACCATAAAATACACTTATGTTTGGTTAAGTTTATAGTTAATATATGCATTGCCACCCTTGTAATTTAAGAAATTATGCCTCCCTCCATGCTATGCTTAGCTTTGTTATTATTTTACCAAATTCATTAGTTAACGGTTAACCAATCGTTAATTAGGTTGATGTTAAGAACTAAATATGATTTTTTATTTCATAAATAAAAATGATATTCTTTTACTTTTAATCATCATCAAATTTAAAATTTTAATCTCTTTTAGTATGCATAAGTTACTGTTGATGTTATTATGTTATACAAAGAAAAATTGGAGAAAGATATCAATGAGAGAGTGAGAGCTCGAATTAGAGAGAACAAATAATTAAATATGATAGGTGAGAGATTAATATCACAATCCAAATCAACTACAAAATTATTGACTTAAATAAAAAGTTTAACGATAGAGTTTAAAATTTTAATACCAAATTATTAATAGTATCTCATTTATTTTTAATACTCTTTTTTTTAATCTTTTATTGATGTAGAATGTGATATTACAATATTTTTTACTTTAAGATGCGACATTCTTATTATGTGGTTCAAATTATTTTTTTGGTTAGCTTTGTAGATAGCAGCTCATTAATGGACATAAAACAATTAATTAACGTGTATAAAGTATATAGTTTTAGAATCTCTAACCTTATTTGGAGCATCTATCCTTTTATCTAAACCGTTATGAAATCTTTCATAGAATTGAATTGACTCTGATATTATTTATCACGATCTATATAAAACAATTAATCTAACAATTTGAATAAAGATTTTAATAATATGGTCCAATAACTAAGCCCAAGTTATTAATATCTACTTAATACTATGCATTTCAGATTTAAAAAATTAAATTGAATTGAAGTAATCATAAATTTTTAAAAACTGAATTGAAGCAGTTATTCTTTAATAGAAATAACTTTAATTTTGAATGACAATACAAGAAACTAAAAAATCTACAGAACTTCAAGTATATAAAATAAAATTTAAAAAGCAAATATAATTCAAGTATATAATTATCATATTAAAAATAATTTATTTTTTTAGAAATAATTTATTCGAAAAACATTTGAATTTGAGTAATTTAGATTATTAGAGTAAGGGAATATGAATCCGGTAAGCTCCAACAATACATGTCTCAATTGGATCGATGCTATTCTTTTATCCTATGGTCCGAAATTCCTTGATTCGTCTTTTTTATATGCTTTTTTTTATACATTTTTTAAAAAAATAAGTCAAGCGATGATACGTTTTGGGTTGTTTATCATGAGAAATTAAAAAAGTAAAAATATTTGATCAAATTTTTTAAAAAAATATTCAAGATGAAAAAATCACTCTTAAGCTTTTATAAGACTTTTTCTCGTTTCAGTAATTTTTTAATATTTTAATCAACACAACTATACTTTCAAGATTTATTTTTTCATGAAAAATCAAAAAGTAACAAATCTATATCATAAAAATATTTTAAAAAATTAAAAAAGACAAAAAATAAATAAAAACTACCCAAAAATAAGAGATATCCGACTAGTATTTCTAATTTTCTTCTATGTTTCTACTATGAGGAGGAGGAGTGTATTAATTGGAGCACGTTTTTGAGATCAATACAATTTGGAGCCGTTTGGTAACGTTTACAGTTTTTTATATTTTGTTTACAAAAAATAAAAAATATTTTTTTGTTTATTTTTATAAAAAACAAAAATAAAAACATGTTTGGCACATAAATGTTTAAAAAGTGTTAGTTGGAAGTTGCGGATGAAAACAATAGTCGGAGATGATAGTTGGAGATGTTATCTAGTGATGATAGTAAGAGGTAAAGATAGTGGTCGAAAATAATGGTCGGAGGCGGTGATCGGAATAGGTGGTCGACGGTGGTGGCAGGATGGTGGTGATCAAGGGTGTTACTCGGAGATGATAGCAAGATGTAGCGATGGTGGTCGAAAGTAGTAATTGAAAATGATGATTGGAGGTGTTAGTCGAAAAGATAGTAAGAAGCAGCGATGGCGGTCAAATGTGGTGGGTAAAAATCGAGACGATGATCGGAAGTGGTGGTCGGAGGGAGTGGCCGAAGGTGGTGGTTGAAGGCGGTGGTTGAAGGCGGTAACTGAATGTAATAGTCGGATATAGTGAAACAAAAGATAAAATCAAAACGTATTTACAAACTAAGTGAAAACACATTTTTTCTGTTTTTAAAAATTTTTGTAAATTTTGAAAATTGTTTAAAGTTTTTTGAAAACAAAAATAATTACCAAACATATTTTTGTTTAGAGTTTACAAAAAATTTAAAACAAAAATAAAAAACAAAAAATATAAACATTACCAAACGGGCCCGTAGCAATTAATCCATGCTATGCACGGAATAAAAATAATAAATACATTATTTTAAAATTTTATAATATTTAAGACGGTTGAAGAATTGCCACAAAATAAATTTTTTTCTAACTTCAATATCCTAATTAAGAAACTTACCATATGCAATTCTTATAGGTATTCATCTCACTGTCCACTAAAAAAATATGTTTAGAATTTTAAAATTAAATTAATATTTTCACAAATAAAATAAAAACGTCTTTATTTATAATATTTTTCTATCGACTAAATAAATATATGCATCTAAAAAAAACTATAACATTATTTCAAACTTTATAATTAAATATTTTTAATAATCTTATAATTGTATATTAAAAAGTATTTTTAATATTTTTTGGAAAGTCTCATATAAAATATCTTTTAGGAAAGTCTCCTACAAAACATCTTTTAAGAAAATCATCAACAAAATTTATTTTTAAAATTTAAATATCAATATTTGGTAACTCTTTTTTAAAAAATAGCCAATTAAATACTTTAAATGGGATTTCAGCCAAAGGTAAAAAAAAAAAGTTTTAACGCGCAAGGTAAATAAATAAAAATCTTAACGCGTAAAATTCAATTGCGTGATTTCTTTTCAAAAATACCATGCAAACAAATAAATTTATTTATTTTGCATAATAAACAGATAAATTTATCTGTTTGATATTCATCTGTTTAATATGCAAACAGATGTAAATGTATCTATCTGCTTCTTTATACATAACAAATAAATTTCTCTATCTGCATATCAACACAGATAATGCGAACAGATAAATTTATCTGTGTTCATTATACGTGGTTTCAATAAAATAAATAAATTTATCTGTGTTCTTTACACATGTTTTCAATAAAAGACAGATAAATTTATCTGTGCTCTTTCTACATGTTTTGAAAAGGTACAAATAAATTTATCTGTGTTCTTTATACGTGTTTTTAATAAGACAGATAAATTTATTTGTGTTTTTTATACGTTCTTTCAATAAGACATATAAATTTATCTGTGTTCTATATACATGTTTTAAAAATACAGAGATAAATTTATTTGTATTATTTGTACATTCTTTCAATAAGATAAATAAATTTATCTGTATTCTTTATATGTGCTTTCAATAAAAGACAAATAAATTTATCTGTGTTTTTTATATATGTTTTGAAAAGAAACAGATAAATTTATCTGTTATAGGATATTTTTGTTCTAAAAGAACCTTGAACGTTAAGATTTTTATGAGAATAAACCTTACTCGTTAATAAATATTCAATTGTATAAAAAATAGTAAACGACCTATAAATTAAACTGTTCACTAATTTTTATACTTTAAAAATATTTTTAATTCAAAATTCTAAAAAAATTAGATTGAATATTTGGAGCTTTCAATACACTTAAAGACGAAAAGCTCTTTTTGTTAATATATAAATTAGTAATATTGCAGCCAGCCACTTCAATTTTGGTGGGCTGCTTTATTTAATTTAATAGAAATTGGGACTACAGTTATAAATATTATCATTATCGACGACATATAAGCTTGTTAATTTCTTCGTTGTTTAGATGTGAATCCTATCATTATTTGCCACGTATCTAGGTTAAGATTTTAATTTCACTAATGCCATTATATATTGATTGATATTGAATCAATATAATGATAGAAAATTTTGGCTCAAATTTGATTTAAATTGATATAAACTTCTAATATATTATGATTCCTAAATTTAATTTTTGAAGAGTTCTAAAGAATGTAAATTTGCACAAATTTAATTAGTTTTAAACTTGATTAGCACAAATATGATTAGATTAGATATCTTTTTTCTCCTATAAATATGAATGTAGTATCAGATTATTTAGTGTGTAAGTTGTTTGAGAGGAGAATTTATAAGAGTTGAGTGATTTGTAATCGTTTCTCCATATATTGAATTCTGCAGTCCGTGGATATAGACAAATTACCAAATCACGTAAAATCTATATCTTTGTATTCGTTTGTGATTATTCTAGATTTTTTTGTACAACAAGTGGTATCAAAATTTTGGTTAAAGCTATTTTTTGCTTTCTGCTCAAAATTCAAAGTGATCAAAAATTACTATTGAATATACTAGAAATTTCGTTTCGTTGAGATAATTCCAACGGTATATTATACGTCAAAAATTAAGTTCTTACGCTCTCGCATACTCTAATTAAGTTTTTGTAATATTTGTGATTGGCCAAGTGCGTCCTTAGGATATTGTTGAAGAATTGCTGCGGTTGATTCTTGATTTGATTTTTTTGATTGCTCCACATATGATCAACGATTCTCAGCCATTGCGTCACTTGCTTTGATTCGGTCCAAATTTTTTTTACTATTTTTGATTTAATATTATTTTGCTTTTTTTTTTGGTTCGGTATTTTTTGTGTGATTTTTTTTTGGGTCAAAGAGGTTTTTATTGTTTTGATTGTTCTAGATTTAATCACAATATTAGTTTTAATCAATTCAATTTTTTTATTAAAAAAAGTTCAATTTTGTCATATTTAAAAAAAATTTATTTTTCGTTTTATTCAAGTGTCGAATATTGTTTGTGGTAAGCTTGAGAATTTTGATGGCCGAATTTGCTAAGAGTTTTGTTTATTGGTTCGGGTTTGATTATTTGTATCCTTGATTTATATTCGAAAAATCGCTTATTTAAATCCTCTGAAGAAGTCAAAGTTTGAGAGTTTTGTTGTGGATACAGTCTGTTTTATTCGTCGGGAGAAATTTATTTTGTTCATCATGAGGAGTTTGATCTTCAGGTGAAGTTTGTTTTCAGATAAAATTTGTCCTTGAATGAAATTTGTCAATAAATGAATTTTGTGTTAGTTATCCAGTTGCATTTGTTGGTAAAAGATATGTTGACAGTTTGGATGATAAGATGTCATATTTTGGACAAATTTCAATACGGCTTGAATTTCACAAAATTCGATAATTTGAGTAGTCACTCTACCGTAGTCACTCTACCTAGCTCACAATTGGTTTGGATGTGATACGTGTATCTGTTTGGATTTTGTTCAAATTTTGAAATTTGGCACATTTGTGTGCAATTTGACGTTTTAGGACGCATCTGGTGGCAGCATTAATCTATCAATATGCATGATTTAAAGTTTTGGTCACTTCAAGTGAATTTGGTGCCACAGAGCACATTTGGAGGTAGAGTTAAATATGTTGATTTGTTTGATTCGAAAATTTGAGCACTTTTAGTATATTTGGTGGTGGTGTAGGTATGCTGATTTGTTTAGAATATGAATTCTTGCCAAGGTGAAGATTGTTGAAAATTTTAGCTTAAATCCAATTTGAGTTGGTATAGACTTTTAGTCTATCATGGTTACTAAATTTGATTTTTTGAAGAGTTCTGAAGAATGTAAATTTACGCAAGTTTAATTAGTTTTGAACTTGACTAATACAAGTATGATTAGATTAGCTCTCTTTTCTCTCCTATAAATATTAATGTAGCCTTAGATTATTTGGTGTACAAGTTGTTTGAGAAGAGAATTTGTGAGAGTTGAGTGATTTGTAATCGTTTCTCTATATATTGAATTTTGATACCCGTGGACGTAGGCAAATTGTCGAACTACGTAAAATCTGTCTTTTTGTATTCGTTTGTGATTATTTTGAGTTTCGTTGCACAATAATATCAAACCAAAATTTGGTTACATATTGGTCAATATTCAATACGAAATGTGATTGTCAATATTTAAAATTTTAATATAGATAGTAACATGAGCCAAATAGTAAAAGTATTATTGATATAAAAATTTTGTATTCAACCTAAAAATTTAACCTATAAATGAAGAGATTCTAACATTATATTAAGTGATTACTTATTTTATAGTCAAACAATATGAGATTAATACGCTAACATCTCTATTCACTTGCAATCGCTTGTTGGGGTCTGTCTTGTGCAACCTCTCTATTTTTATCTATCATCGCGTAGCATTTTTCTTGGTCTGTCGTCGTAGGATGTTTGCTTTTTTCTAAATGGATAAAATGAGTTCCACTCTTATATCATGTAAAATCTTTGTATCTAACCTATAAGTAAAAATTTAAATTATTAGGAGAAAATGCCCTAATATTATATTTTAAAAAAATTATATGCACAGTTAGGTCTCACAAATCTAATCACAGATCACTCACATAGCTGTGATAATGTCGTAATATTATATTTAAAAAAAATAAATGCACAGTTAGGTCTCACAAATCAAGCCACAAACCATTCACGTGGTTGTAAAAATGTCCTAAGATTATATTTTAAAAAAACTAAATACACAATTGGGTCTCATAGATTTAGCCATAGATCACATCACTCACATGGCTGTGCACAGTTATGTGAGTGGTTTGCGGCTAGGTCTCACACAGCCATGTGAGTGGTTTGGGGTTGGAGCACAGCCATGTAAATGGTCTATAGCTGGATTTGTTAGACCCAATTGTGCATGTAGTATAACTCTTATATAAAATGACAACTCATTCTATACAATTAATTTGAGATTAAACATTCAGGTCTTCTCCATTTATGTTTTATGGTGTTTACGATATTCTACTTTGATGGTTTGAACTAATTATGTTATAAAATTTACCTAAAAGATTATACATTAAAAATTTTAAGTTAATTGAACATCGATAAATACATAATCAGAATACGTTATCTTGAAAAATGAACGAGATAGATAGTTTTGAGAGTAAATTGTATATTTTTTAAACATTAATGTGATGCAGCCTTCTAGTTGCCGATCTTTGATAAATTTTGATTTTTTCATAAAATATAAATAATTTAAATCATTGAAATGGACCCACGCTAAACACTATTAGATAAAAAGAAAAATGTCTCCATTTTCTAGGATCTGAATCTTGAAACTCAATCTTTTCTATTTTCGAAAAACTAGATCAATTTTTTCTTTTATTTTTTATTTATTTATTTTGGTACTATTGGAGGGTGGAGGCTATCTAGCTGGGGGATGAGGTCTCACATTTAGCAAGACTCCGAACCTTTAATTTCCTATGGAGGAGAAATTATTGTATATATAGATAATATCACATCGGTATATTGATATATCGTGTTTATTCATACAAATATGATGCATTGATATATGTATTTTTAATATAAAATCATACTAATATGTTATAATTACTTTTTAATGTAAAATCAACTTCTTATATTATAAATGCATAACGTGCATGTATTAATTAAATGAGGCTTTCAGTCAAAGGTCCAAAAAAATAAGTTTTAACGCGCAAAATCCATCAATAAAAATTTCAACGCGCAAGATCCAATTGCACGTTTTCTCCCGAAAATACCCTTCAAACAGATAAATTTATTTATTATGCATACCAAACAGATAAATTTATCTGTTAAGCATACGAATACAAATAATATAAACAGATAAATTTATCTGTATGTATATTTATGTTTAACAGATAAATTTATTTGTTTATATATGGACACAGATAATACAAACAGATAAATTTATCTTTGTTCTTTATACATATTTTGAAAAATGTTACGGATTTTGGCATCGGTCTAATTTGTTTCTAGTTTGGCAAATCTGTGACAAATGTTTATTCACTTTATTTATTTTATAAGTTGATATTTTTACACTTGTTCTTGTGGAGTTGTGGTTTGATATTGCAGCGCAGCAAACGAGGAGCAGAAAACAGTGAAAAACTAGACGCAGGTGTAATAAAGAATCGAGAATTGTCCTTCACCGATCGATCCGTCTGTTAACCGATCGATCGGTCCTTTTGCAGAAGTCATCCTGAAGAAGTCCTGTGTTAAAATACCGAGAGCTTTGATTAATCGATCGATCGGTCCTGTACGCGTGGCCTAGTTTTTTAAGCAGCAACAGTTAGGGTTTGCCAGTTTTAGATAAATAGGCAGCTAGAACTTCTTATTATGTGAGTCTCCTTATTATTATTTTTGATAAAGCCCTAGCCGTCACGAGAGATTTTGAAGCTAGTTTACATACTCGTAAGCTAGTCTACAACAACTTGATGATCTGTTAGCTTTCGCTCATTCAAGCCAATCATCAAGTCAAACAAAGTTTCAACAATGAGTTTGGATTTGTGGAGTTGCTTGAGATGATTCTCAAGTGTTGAAGTCTAGTGGAGGAGTCCGTCAGTAGTGAAGTCCTGTGGTAGGTTCCAGCGGCGATCAAGTATAGGAGTTGGTGCACGTGGATTCGGCAAAGACATGCTTACTATCATTGGTTGTGGGTGCAACGTCGGGGTTGTAAGATTTTTTTATAACCAACGATTTTATAGTGTTTGATTTTCTAAATCCGGTATGGTCTTATGATTTTTACCCGGTTTGGAGTTTTTCACGTTAAATCGCCACCTCGTGTGTGATTGCGGTTGTTTTTATTTTCTGCTTTGGTGATTGATTGTTTTAAGCTTTTTGTAGCGTTTAGCTTATGTTAGGAAACAGGCAACCCAAGAGGGGGGGGAGAATTGGGTTCTTTGCTAGCAATGGATATTTAAGAATAACTTTTC
>JAULJZ010124922.1:893-11093 GCA_032270985.1 Heliamphora pulchella
TTATTCACTGCTACTGACAAAGGATTCTCTATTATCTCTCTCACACGCACACTAAGTATTAAGAACAGAGACAAAACAACATTTCTCCAAGGCGATTTCCCGGAAAAGCCGAGAGATTGCCAAGCAAAAGTGATTATTTATCGAGTCCGTCCGGACAACTACCATGGTCGACGTCGACCGGAGGATGACGGGTTTGAACCAGGCCCACGTAGCCGGCCTCCGCCGCCTCTCCGCCCGTGCCGCCGCCGCCCCACCACCATCCACATCGCTTCCCGTCCGAAACGGCCTTATCTCCTTCACCTCTCTCGCCGACAAGGTCATTACCCACCTCAAGAATTCCGGCATCAAAGTCCAGCCCGGCTTGTCCGACACCGAGTTTGCGCGAGCCGAGGCCGAGTTCGGCTTCCCATTTCCTCCTGACCTCAAAGCCGTACTCTCCACTGGCTTGCCCGTCGGCCCTGGCTTCCCCGACTGGCGCTCCGCCGGCTCCGCTCGACTCCACCTCCGTGCCTCCATTGACCTCCCCATTGCTGCCATCTCCTTCCACATTCCCCGGAACGCTCTCTGGTCCAAGTCTTGGGGTCCTCGGCCCTCCGACCCGGAAAAAGCTCTTAAAATCGCTAGAAACGCTCTAAAGCGAGCGCCCCTTCTGATACCCGTCTTTAACCATTGCTACATTCCCTGCCATCCCTCCTTAGCCGGCAACCCTATCTTCTTCGTCGACGAGAACCGAATCTTTTGCTGCGGCTACGATCTCTCTGATTTCTTTGATCGCGAGTCTTCCTTGTTTCAGAGCTCGGGCCCTCGGGTTCTCTCAAAACAACGATCCGTCAGCGAAAATTCCGCCGGAGCGTCGTCGAATTTTTCACGTAGAAGTCTCGATGCTGTGACTGGGAGTAGAACCCCGAGATGGGTTGAGTTTTGGAGCGACGCTTCCGTCGACCGGCGGCGGAGGAATTCCAGCTCGTCAATTTCTTCGTCCTCGTCCCCCGAACGGTTCTTCGACATGCCCAAGTCCGAAACGCCAAAATGGGTCGAAGAGTACATCGAGCAGATCGGGTCGGTTTTGAGAGAAGGCGGGTGGAGTGAATCGGACGTCGCCGAGATCGTACACGTGTCAGCATCAGGGATTTTCGAGGGCGAGATGGTTCTACTAGACAATCAAGCGGTTCTGGATGCTCTGCTCCTGAAAGCAGACCGGTTCTCAGATTCGCTCCGGAAGGCCGGGTGGAGCTCCGAGGAGGTTTCGGACGCTTTAGGCTTCAATTTTCGACCGGAGAAGGAGAGAAAACCGGCCAAGAAACTGTCGCCGGAGCTGATTGAGCGAATCGGAAAACTGGCTGAGTCATTTACGAGGGCATGATGATGGATTTTACCGGCAACCGGCAAAACATCGAGATTCTTCTGAAAATCTTTTCTTCTACTTTAAATTTTCGAGGCATCGGGTTTGCATTTAGGCACAATTGGGGAAAGAGAAAAAGGGTAATTGGGAAACGGGTCATTAAACTATTAATGTAAGGTTTATAAAAAAAGGATTAAAGAGTACAAAACCACATGAATATTACTATGCCCCGGTTTGGTGATTCTTTTTTGTTGGAGAATTTTTTTGGTTTTTTTAAATTTTTAAATTTAATATATATTTGACCTTTTTTTTTTCTACAACGAAAATAAGTTAAAAACTGCTTTTGTTTTGAAGTTACCTTTTTAATTAAAAAATATAATTCACTATGTTTATTATGTGATTTTTTGGCCTTATTTGGTTTTTTCTCTTTTAATTAAATTTGTTTACTTTTTTATTTTTAGAAGAATTTTAAAAATATATTAATTTGAATTAATGCAAAAAAAATTTATAAAAATAATAATAAATTTTATAAAAAAATTAAACCAAACACAAGTGTACGAGTGCCAGAGCTGAACTTAAGGGGAAGTCGGTAATGTCGCCGCCTTGAGTCTTCGATTTCTTGTTAAAATTTAGGATTTCATTTGAATTTAAATTCAATATAAATATTTTTAAAAAATTCATATTTAAGTTGAAACAATTTTATTATTATTTTAAGTCATCAAAAATTTTAATTATTTAAAATATTAAATAATACGAATAGAATATAAAAAATTAAAAGTTATGGTCAATATATACTTAAGTCATAATTTTTTAATATTTTTAAAGTCTTAATTATTATTTTACCAATTATAGTCAAATACAAAATATTGAATAAAAAAAATATTCTATTATTAAAAAGTTTATAATAAATAAGTTAAAAAACTTGATATATAAGTGATACTATATTGCTTTATTTTTTTTTTATAAATTTAATTTTGTTAAAACATGACTACAAACATATTTAGTTTACTTAAACTTTTATAATTAATTTTAAAATTAATTTTAAAATTTATTAGGATTTTATATCTTAAACTCACTTTGGGTCTTGAAATTTTTAGGACAAATCCTAACGAGTGCATATGAAATAGAAACTTTTGTATGTGTAAAAAAGTGTTCTCTGTTGTTATTTATTTAGTGTGTATTGTTAGAATTAAATTGTGATGAAAATTAATTTATTAAAAAATAAAATTGTTAAACTAGAGTTATTTTATAAATAGCTTTTACCATTTTAATATTTTCTTGGCCCCAAAATTTTAATCGAGACTCAAGAGACAGCAACTAAAGCACTCAGCTTATTTGGAAATAGGGTGAGTATTTACTTGAGAAAGAAGGGCAAAAGTGTCTTTCGAACTTCAAATACGTCCTAACCTTCTAGTAAACTCACAATGTTAGTATACTGAACTGTTGTTACTTTGGTCTGAAACGTACTTAAAAGTTGAGTTTTTTATTTTTTTACTTAAAATTTAAAAGGTTAAAAAGTTTCGTTTAAAAATTTAAAAACTTTTAACATTTGTCTTTTTTTCTTTTCTATTTAAAATAATTATATATATATTTTTTAAAATATAATTAATTTTATTATACACATTACTTTTTATAAAATTTATATTTTTAAAATCTATTCAGCAAAATTTAACAAACAAGATATATATTTAATATAAAATTATGTATAAATGAATTTTAAAAAATTACAATAATTTTTTTGATTTAAAACTCATTCTATTTAAAGCCACTTTAAGTTAATTGTTTTTGATTTATTGTATTTTGACCTAAAATTACTCATACAATTTACTAAACAAAATTCTTACTTAATTATTTTGAAATAATTATAATTACAAATCTTAACTTGAAAGGTAAGTTGACAAAGGAAGGCTTTGTTTCTTTATTTCTTTTCAAGCCAATACAAACCACTTGTTTTCTAACAAACGTGAAAAGCTGTTAACTTCAAGCAATGGAAATTAATTTTAATGCGCATGAGGAAGAAAAATTAATAATGTGGAAAAGACGTTTTGAAATGTGAAATTGTGTTCTGAGACTCTCGTTATTTTAGTATTTTTCGTATGATAAATTACAATTTGGCCCTTTTTGACTATCAATTTGCCATCCCTGTCGTTTATCAATTTAAAAAGGTGTTTGGCAAAGTTTTTTGCTATAATTTTTTATTTTTTACTACCTATAAATTACAATTTATTTCAAATATCTACAACTTCTGTCATATACTATAACTACTTTTTCTTTTATTTCAGTTATAAGGTACAATTTTTATCAAATACTTATAATTTTTACTATAAATTATAATTTATAAGTACTAATTTCAGTAATACTAAACACCATTTTTAATTTTTTTGCTTATTGACTTTTAGCCTTGCAAGTTTTTCTTCTTATTAAGCTAAAATACTTTTATATATTTTTAAAATAATGAATCATAGCTTTGAAGCACACCTATTTTTTGACTTAACATATTTTAGCTTATTGCCTTATTATTTTTTGGTTTAAAGTGACTTATATCAAAAGAATTTTTAACTTTTAAGTCACTCTTAAAATTTAATAAATAATTTTTTTATTTATTTAATTTAAAGCAACTTGAAGTAAAAAATAATAATTTAAAGCATTGTTAATAAACCAAAGTACAACTTATAGAGCTTATAGATTCCCTGGGCAACTCCTGAGCAAATATTCATTGTTTTTGAAGCAAGTTTAGGTAGTGTTTTAATTTCATAATTATTAGTGTGTTTAGTGAGATTTATTATTTTTTTATTATTATTTTATTTAACATGTAAAAATATATCATTTAATAATTTGAATAAAATATTACTCCAAAAGAATTGAATAATTATTCCAACTCCCGACTCTTTACAGTGCTTATAGATTCCCTAGACAACTCCAAAAACTGGAGTCCCGAGGATTGAAAGGTGGAATTCTTTTAACTATGGCTACTATGTTGAAGATCTGCTATATGGGCGTAAAATCATTTATTGATCAAATACAGGCAGAAAATAAATAAATAAATAAATGATAAGAATTAAGACTTTGATTATTTAAATTTTTTTTTTGTATGTGTTTGATCGGTCATCAATTATTAATACAAGTAGCATTTTTTACTATGTTATCACCTTTTGACACTTTTTTTTTGTAATAATTAGAATGATCAAAAGTAAGACATGACCTTTACGTAAAGCTACTAAAACTATGACTTTAGGCCTCTAATTTTAGATAAAGATTTAGTACCTCCAAAAATCATAAGCATTTATATGAATTTATATATAAATTTTGCATATAAATTAACAAATAAAGAGCTTTTCAGTTCTTATGAGCAAGCTTTTTTTCTAAATAATCTTATAAAAATTTGAGTTCTCTATGTGTAAATGATAATTTTTTGTATGGAAATTTTAATATTTAATTTTTTTATGTGGAGATTTTGATATTTAATTTTTATGTGTGTCGAATACTGAATACATATCTTGATATCTATATTTGTAACTTGTAAAATATGTTGAATACATAAATATTATTTTAATTGATAATTGTACTTTTTTACAAATTGGTTGAGTTTATGTTAGTGATAATTTTTTGAATAACATATTATCTAGTTTTTTGAATAGCAAATTATTTAAATTTTTGAGATTTTTCACAAATTCATTTTTTGAGTAGCAGATATTGAGATTTTTTAAATTGTCGATTATTTAGTTAAAATCAAGATTTATAGCAAAAAGTATCTATTTGAGTCTAAAAAAGAAAAAATAAGCAAATAGTAGACAAATTAATTTAATTTCAAATTTTTATAAAATTCTATTTTAAAAGTTCGCTTTAAACCCCTTAAAACTCATGACCAACCTTGTTAAGAGTTTTTTTTTCTTTTTTGAGCTAGAGAATAACCATAAGAAATGCCCTCGTTGAAATTTGTCATAGGAAACGAGGGATTCTCGATGATTTAGGAAAATTAAAGTTGAAAAAAAAATACAAAAAAAACAAAAAGTGGTTAGGAAGAAAATTTATGAGAAATATTAGCTGTGAATAATAAATAGGAAGATGAAGATGAGAGGAGACGAATATTAAAAAAACATGGGTTTGGTATGGTTCGAATTTTAAGCTGCACTGTTTAGTTATAAAAAAAATTAACTTTTTTTTTATTTTTTAATTTAAGAAAAAATGTCAATACATAGCCCCACCCTAACTTCTCTCAACGAGTTGAGATCAAAACGAGTTGAGGGAAGTTTTTTGCCAGTTTTAACCTGTGATTTAGATAGTTTAACAGGTTGAAAAATTATAAAATTTAGAGATTATTATTTTAAATTAGTTTTTAAAAAATTAAAAATTGATTACATTTTTTTTAAAAAAATCACATTTAATGCGTTAAGCAAAAAATTAACTAAAAATATCAATCATTCAACAATAATAATAATAGTAATAAATTAAATATCTTTAATAATAATATTTATAATGCATACTTATTAAAAAAGATTCACAATATATAAAGTTGTGATTAAAATCATAAATATTTTAATTTGTTTCTTATAAAATATAAAAAAATATAACTATAAATATGTACATAAAATTAAAATTCGTCGTATGTTAAAATGCAATAACCAATATATACTATAAGTGGATTGAATTAATGACGGATTGACGAAATACAAACTCATAACTAAATCATTTTTTTTAATTTTTTTTATCCAATTCACTCAATTCAATTAAATTCATTCACTCACTCACTCATATAGTCCGTGCAAGTTGTGTTGGATTAAATTAGATTGACTAATTGAAGTTAATCGATGAATTATTTACGTACTTCTAATTTAAATCGACGTTAACAGCACCTCTAATTTAAATCAACGTTAACAAACCAACGGATAGTAATAGAGATCCTCGATTGATATCATTTTAGCTGTAAGTGGTGGCACATATTTTTAATCAGCAGCGCACGTGTGCAGCTGTTTTCCAAATCGAAAGACGTTAATGGGCCCCACGTGGGAAACCTCAAAGCTTGAATCAAATCAAAGTAGCATCGCCCCATTCGCAACAATGACAAAAGCACGGCGTCGTTTTTACTGTAAGGAGTAAGGATTGTCCTAGCTTGCGAGTGTGAATTGAGCTTGGTGTTTGGCTGATAGGAAAATGGTTTGTTTCGCTTTCTTTACTTTTTCCTCAGGTGGCAACGCTGCAGGAGCTTTTTTTTTCTTTTGTGTTTTCCGGGAAAAACAATCTGGTGATTGTGATAACACAGTACGGGAAGGGTTTCACGCGAATTGCAAATGACGGGAAATGTCTGGGGAAAGTCTCTTCTTTTCATAAACAAATTGAGAGAGGAAAAGAGAAAAGAGATGTTAATTTACGTTGGAATTTGGTAAAGAAAAAGAGAGATCCGCTTAGAGCAAATCTGACACAGAAAGAAACCTTCTCCGCGTTCGGCTTTTGAGAGACACAACTACGATGTTTTCTGTTTTGGGTGTGAAACAGTTTTTTTTTTTTTTTTAAGCATCAAAACTCTTTATAATGTTAGAATGGCCTTTGCCAATCAGTTGGTTGATAATAGGTAAAAAGTATAGAAATATTATAAAGTGTAGAAATATTATAAATTGTATTAATATTTATGAAAATTGTACATTTTATCTCCAAAAATAGAATAATTATTTAATAGTTCCATAGCATTATATATGTGACATTATTTACATAGTATGTTGTTATTCAATGACGTAACGAAAAACAATCTAGACAAAATAATGTTAACCGACTTTTATTGGGTAATTAAATAGAAAACAATGGCAAACCACTTAATACGTATTAAGTATTTTTATCATTTGGAACCACAACGTGCCATCGTCTATCTGCTGCAAACACTTGATTTAAGAGTCCTCCAACCAATAAAACATTGGTGCAAGTTGTGCGCAGCGAATTAATAAATGTACTAAAATATTTATGAACAATGCATAAAAAATTAAATTAATGGGAGAATATGCGCATTTAAAAACTTCCCAGTACTCCTTAGATTGGTGTTCTTGAATGTGCTCGTTCAAATATTTTATTAACGGTTCATGTATAAATTCCTACTTAATTTCTTCCTTTTATTCCTTTTATTTATTTTTTGTTTTTAGAAGCATTTCAATAGTCCACATTAACGGCTGCTAATATTGGTCTCTTTCAGTAATATTCACCAGATACTAGTTTTCCCCCAATATTTTATAACAATCACATTTAATTAATGGACTAAAACATGATTTGTTTGAGATATTTTAGAGGGTTCAAGTTAGCTTACGAGCATTTCGATTAATTTCTGTAAAACCAATTTTACGATACTACTAGCAGAAAATTCAATTAAAATCAAAATAAAACCTCCAATTAAAATCAAAACAAAACCTCTTACGAACAAAATATTTCGAACTTGAAATCTTGAAGAAAATAAACTTCAAGGTCACAGACTAAAATTAAATTGGTGAAAATTTTATAATTATACCATCCGGATCTAATATGTTTCGTATTATTATCCGGCCAACTGAAGAATAATGTTGAGTTGGTCAATGGTTTTCTTCTCAATTGTCGCTAGTAAAATGCCGCAATCTTAATAATGATGACAAACCACATCATTCTTAAATTCATGTGTAAATTCATGCTTACCTAGAACTGTGTTCGAAAGCTTTTGTAAAACAAGATCCAAGGAACGGCCAGATTCTAAGAGCATCGAAAATGGTCAAGATGTAGGGCTATAGTTTTTCTTTCAATTGCTACTTTTATTTTCATGACCTAACCATCAAAGTAGACTACCGACCAGGGCGACGCCATTGCTTCTCTACTAGGTCAAATAATCCCATCACTTTAAAAAAAAAATATTATTATAGTATATATATAAAATTTATAAATATTTGACCCCATAAATTTTTTTTTATTTGACCCCATAAATATATATTCAAAGTATATTTTTTAAATTATTTAAATGTTAAAAATAAATTTTAAATATATAATCTACAAATATACTTTATACATTTATAAATAAATTATAATACATCCGTTGGTATATTTGCTTGTAAAGCTTACATTGCTTTTGCCATTCGCTACTGCAATCGTAGAAAGAGTTCTTTCGACTATAAAATATGTAAAGGGTCAATTTCACAATCGGATGGAGGATCAATGGTTCAATGTTTGCTTGGTTACTTATATTGAAAAGAAAATTTTTTATACTGTTGATAATAAAACTATTATGCAGCGATTTCAAAACATGAAATCTCGTCGAATGCAGTTCTAAAGGTTTATGTATTTGTATATTTTTGTAAAAGAAATAGAAAGAATATATAAAAAGTATATTTTACTTGTTAGTTGATATGCTTAATTTAATTTATATTGTACGAACAACAGATGATCAAATTTTAAATGGCCCCATCAACAAAAATTTTTAGAGTCGCTACTGACTACTGACTACCGTAGACACCATTAAATAGAAATGAAGATCTCTCCATTTGTTTAAAAGTTTGAAAACCTAAATTCGTATTTGGAATAGTTTTTCGGGAACGTTTTTTTAATTTTATTTGAAAAATTACAACTTTTATTTTCATGATTTTTGTAACCAGAACAATCTAAAAAATATTTGTTTAAATTAATGTTAAAAAAGCCATACTAAAAGTTCAGAAGAAAAAACCGTTATAAAAAGTTATACCAAGCGAAAGTTAATCACTCTGTAATAGTGACTTGCAGTCTTTCCAACCGTTATATAAACACAACGGATATGTGTTTATAATATTATATATATATATATATATGTATAGCTGTTCAAACAAATCATAGACTATGATCAGCCTCGCATTTGACGCGGTCAATTTTAGTTCTTGGGCACTTTGTTCTTGAATTAATTATGAGCTTTGTGATGCTATTCTTTCTATATTTGTTTTCTTTTCATTTTTTACGTTCAAGTACTTTAAAAAAATACTCTATCAGCCTAATCCACGCTCCCTTTAATCATTTTGTCCCTTTTTGTTTTGTTTAACGATCTATAATCATTTGTCAATAAATTCCTTTTTGGACTCTAAAGATTAACATTGAAAGACATGTTTTAGAATAGACAAGTTTTGAATACAATTTGATCATGCATTAAATTAAGTGCTATACCATAATTAGGGGGGTTAATTCGTGGTTGATTCTTAAAATCCAAGTATATGGAGCAATTATTTAATATTTTTAGAGTAAGTTAAATTGGTACTTAAACTTAATTCACAATCGTTGTTGTGTTTAGTTGGCTCTACCACTTTTTATTGTTGTTTTATTCAATATGTGAAGATGCAGCGTTTAGTGATGATTGTTGGGATTTGTGCATATTTTAGGCACAAATCCCTTAATGCGGCGAAAAAAAAAATTACAGTTTTAATTCACAGAAAACAAACAAAAAACAAGAACAATCACAAAAATACAAGAATTTACATGGTTCTACTGACTGCCTACTTTAACGAGAGAAGAAACAATCTACTATTCTCAAATAAGAAATACAAGTTTCACTCTCAACCTCACAATTTCTGTGTATGGTTTCAAACTGAGCATCTTTGTGTCTTTCTATACTTTCTTTGAGTATTAGACAACTTGCACACATTTTTCATTAATCCTAAATGAATTATAAGGTCCATATATATAAGTCACAATTAAAAAATTCTAAAAAATGCTTCAAGACGTCGCAGCGGCGCTCAAGCGCATAACTAGTGCCTAACTAGCGCATTATCCTCTCCTCTAGGCGCTCAAGCGCCCAACGAGCGGTAGCTTCTGGACTGGCTGGCGCTCAAGCGCTGACTTCTAGACTACTGATTTCTTGAAAAATTCGAACCATAAACCCAGCAATCTCCACCTTG
>JAULJZ010124933.1:0-11092 GCA_032270985.1 Heliamphora pulchella
ATAAAATGAAAAACTAATTTTATTAAAAATAAAATTAAATACTAAAAACATGATTTTCAGTATACCAACCCTAACAAGAGAGGAGCAAACGGAAAGGTTGAAACCTTCAAAGCTAAGCTTGTTGCTAAAGGATTCACTCAGAAAGAAGGGATCGACTATGAGGAAACCTTTTTATCGGTAGCCATACTTAAGTCTATCCAGATTCTTTTATCCATTGTCACACATTTCGATTACAAAATTTAACAAATGAATGTCAAGGTAGATTTCCTTAATAGAAGTCTTAACGAGTGTATTTATATGGTACAACCAGACAAATTCATTGCAAAGGGCCAAGAGCACATGTTGTGCAAGCTTATGAGATCCATTTATGGACTTAAGCAAGTATTGAGGTCATAGAACACTCAGTTTGATCAAGCTATAAAGTCTTACGATTTTTATCAAAGTCCGGATGAGTCCTTTATGTACAAGAAGCGTGATGAAAGTGTGGTGATGTTCTTAGCACTTTATGTAGATGATATCTTGCTCATCGAAAATGATGTGGGAGCATTATCTACGATTAAAGTATGGTTATCCAGACAATTTGATGTGAAGGACTTAGGAGAAGCCAATCACATCCTTGGGATCAAGCTTGTGCGAGATTGAAAACAAAGGATGCTAGGCTTATCACAAACAAAGTATAACAATGATATCCTTGCTCGTTTTAGCATGCAAGATTTCAAGAAAGAGTTTCTCCCTTTTAGGTATGGAATCACTCTATCTAAGGATCAGTGTCCTAAAATACCTGATGAGATAGAGAAGATAAAGGTGGTTCCTTATGCTTTGGAAGTTGGAAGCCTCATCATGTATGCTATGTTTTGCACTAGATCCGACATCTGCCTTACAGTTGGCATGGTTAGCAGATATCAGTCTAACCGAGGGTAAGAGCACTCACTACAAGAAATTGGTGCTTTAAAGACAAAACGAATTCGTCTCCATAAGTGATAATTTCGTCGCTAAAACCAATGGAGGCGAAAACATTTTGTCACCGTAACCTTGTCACAAATTCCTATTCGCGATGAAATTATTATTTTGTCGCCCAATAAAAAACATAGCGACGAAAATATTCATCGCATATTTAGGAAGAAACTTGTCGCATATGCACAGAATTCATCGTTAAAAATTATCATAATTTTGAATTGAAATTTTTTATGACAAATAATTTCTTTGCAAATGATAGTATTAGCGACAAATATTTTTCATCATCGAACATTGTCGTATCGTTTTGAATTAGAAATTTAAGACTACAAAAAAATTCGTCACGTAATGTAATATTAGTTACGAAATATCGTTGCCACAACGTTTTGACGACAAATATTTTTCGTAATAGAAGGTTATATTTTGCGACAAAAAAACGTAATCGGGTGTCTAGAAATACAAACATAAGAAATCCAACTTGATCATTATATAATAAAAAGCAAAACATGTCTAATAAAACAAATTAAAGTACATCCAAATACTACAGCCAACCAAAAATAAATACAAATTCATATCAATGTCTTATAAAATAAAACAAAAACTACAAAATCTCATAACCAATATATATCTTGTCTATAATGATCCCCACCAACTCAATGAATATCCAATCTGCAAATACAATAGAAAAACCACGTCAAATTCTCACAAATCATATTATATATAAATTAAATAACACCATAATCAAATATAAGAGAAAGATTTACATCACAAACTCAAATTAAATGTCCATGTTCAATTCCTAAATGACAAGTGTGGCAATATCGCAATGTGTATCAAATTCGACTACATTTGTAGGTCATTCGGCCATTTTGAAGCCTAATTCGCCCATTTATGACTATTATTTCAAGATAAAAAGCCACCATATACGTGTGATTAAATCTCACTTAAGGTGTCAAAATCCTGGTTCGCCTATTTGGTTCTATTGTGGGAGAAAAAGTCAAACTACACGCAAAACAGAGCTCAAACCAATAATCGGTCGTCCTCTCGTGCATGTATTATGCGTTCTTGCAACTTTGTTTAGTCATTACGTAGGTGTTAGTTCTAGAACCCAAGCCTTTCCATGGCTGTTTTACATTTTTACCCGTAAAGCTCTTATTTGCAAACCTATGTTTTAAAAAAATGCAAAAATGAGCCGAAACCCATAATTGGGCATATTCGTGCAAGTGCTGCGAGTTTCAACAACTTTGTTTAGTCACTATAAAAGTGTTAACGTTAGTGCCATATGTAAATATGCTATGAGAAACTCACCTACAGGCAGTGCTGGACATCAACAATCATCTCTATCGTTTCAAATCCCTACTTTCAACAAAAAGCAACCATTACTGACAATAACTAAAAGTCTAACGCAACAACAAATGAAACAACTTATAGAGAACATACCTCGGTCAGGCCATCACATCTTAAGCATGTCCAAGTAAATAGTTATGTCAAATCTGACATGTACACCTGCAACATGCTAGTTTTAAACTTCTTTTACACTTTTATAGAATATATTTTAATTGTTATTCATTACCAAACAACATGCTAGTTTTCATATATGTGAATCAAACTTTAAAATTATTCTAACTATAAAAAATGAAAATTTTAGCAGAATCTTCTTTGTTTTTTGGATTATCTCAAAATTTACCTGTAAACCTGTCAAACACAAATCACAATACGCGCGCGTGTGTGCGCGCACACACACACACACATAGGCACCGCCTGAATCTCAATACTCAATCACAATTTAAACTACATAATGACTAACATTCATCCAAGACAATATCATAGTTTTCATACAAATTATAAATCATATATCACGCCCTAAATTCTGGGAAAACATGTTACAACATACATGTAACAAAAGAACAAAAAGAAATACTATACCTCTTCCAGCCCTCCAGCAACCCCGAATCAACCTGCGTGATCGGTACCTGAAAAATATTTCAAATCGCACACCGTGAGTCAAAGCTCAGCAAAAACTAGACAACCAATGCAATATAAGCTAAATATGCTAAGAAAACGAGGTGCAGTTTTTGACTCTCTTTCAAGTCTTAAAACAATTTGAAAACACGGCTCACAAGAACCCCAAAGGTAATAAATATATATATGTGACACATGAACATATATGTAAATCAGCTCACAAGCTCCAACAAGCTAACTCGTGCAATCCATGCACTACGCCCAACACACTATGAGCAACACACCCAACACATATCTCTCCAGGACCTCGTCTCCATCCTTCTGAGTCACACGCACTGTTTTTAAGATCACATTCTATCCTTGAAACTATGCATATCATCCTAACAGATATCATGCCACAGTTAAGGGAAAGCAGTAAAAACACAGATAAAGGTAACAACTATAGACTCCTGCCCATTACCCTAGTCCTGAACCACTTAAGGCCTGCTAGGTAATGACAAGTTCTATACGGAGCTACAACAAAAATGCCATTCACAGAGGCAACCGACTCCTTTTACGGATTTTCACGACCGATGGAAGGGCATCCAATACCACGTTTACGGGAATCAACCCGAGGGACCGTAGTGAACCCACTATGTGCACACAACACAAGGATCTTCTCGGGTTTTCACCGAATGACCACTGTCCCATCTAACATTTCTCGGGCTTTCACTGAAGGATCTCAATCCCATCTAACATATTCTCAGGCTTTCACCGAAGGATCTCAATCCCATCTGACACATGTCACCCATGCAACTCAATGCACGCAACCCGTGCAACACACGTAATGCACGCAACCCATGCAACATGCACCACATGCATCCACTCCTCAGAGCTCACATATACATGCCTATAAAACTATGAGTTTTAAAGCATAAACCACGTAACTCCCTTTCGTAATCCGTACATAAATAAACAGTTAAAAATGCACATAACTAGTTATAAACGCACATAGCCATATATAACTTCACAACATGATGCCACCCGCCATATAACTCGATACGACATCACATGCCACGCACCCGTCATCCATTAACACAAACGGCCCTTCCACACACCGGGTCAACCAACCACAAAACTAAGCCTAGCCCGGAGGCCAACACCAAAACCAAAAAACTCCAATTTTCACAAACCATCATCTTTTTTCAAAAGACCCACGGGCACTAAACACGCCCAACACGTCCATCACACCCCACGACGACCACACGCGCTCAACACAAACCCAACGGTGAGTAAACACCACGCACCTAACCGTGCACCAACACCCACGTCAAACCATGCACATCACCCAAGGACGGCACCCAAGCAAACACCTGAGGCCACTATACGACCCTCGAAACCACAACACGATCAACCGGACCCCAAAACCCAACCACCGAACCATAAACACAACACAGCCCAGGTTCAGTCAACTGAACTCCAACCCCCAGTCGACTGAACAACACACTAGAAAAGCACAGAACACCCAAAACACACGGTTCAGCTGACTGACCCTATGGTCTAGTTGACCGAATCTAAGAACCAAGATCCAGTCGACCGAACTAAGGCAAAATAGGTTTTTGAGCTACGGGTTCAGCTTTTCAAACCTCAAATCAACACCTCCAAACACCCATTTGACACCCCCGGACATACACACGCCCAGGCCCAACACCAAGACCTCAAAAGAAACACCTGACACCCGATTTCATCCATCGAAATCGCCGAAAAATGGGTTTTTAGCCCAAAAACCCAACTTTTACATAAAATCAGATCTACAGCAATCTAGCCGTTAAAAACACACACGATTACACGTATCACCCTTATATGACATGACAGTCTAGGATCCTATCTCAGTGAGTTAAAAACTTAATACCTCAAACCACGTGCAAAATCGAGTCTCGTCGAAATAAAATTTCGTCCGGATGAACGCGTAGCCCACCGTGCCAATAGCAAGGATCCGCTGTTAGATCATTGAAAACCGAATCTCGGGCCCCTAAGAACTTAGAGATAAGGCAAAGAGAAAAAAAAACTTACTAGAGAAGTTTAAAAAATATCTTTTAAAAATATTTAACTCCAGATATTTGTAAGTCTCCAAAATATTTTTTTTTTTGAAATTTTTTCCAAATTCGCACCGTAACACCCCACGGCCCTAGGAACCTGCCCCGCATGCATATCTAACTCCGATCATACATCAAAAGCGTATAAAAATATGCTATTATATAAACACGAAACGTGCGTTGAAAAACGCCAAAAAAAATGGGTCAGGGTCTCACAACTCTACCCCCTTTAAGGAATTTCACCCCTGAAATTCAACTCAAGGTCGAAACAACAAACCGTCGATCGCAATAGGTATTGTATCCCAGAGCTTTGATACCAAGTTGTCGCGCCCCAAACTCCAGGCCACATGAAACACCCCAAAACAACCAAACAATAACCCAACCCGAGAATACACTCTCAAAGATAAACCATATGTGCATTGTATATAAATAACAAACGGCAACATTACATGGCTCTAACGCCAGAAAAATATGTTACAACATACATGTAACAAAAGACAAAAGGGAAGACTATAGTCTTTTGCCCTCCAGCACCTCCAGATCAACCAGCGTGACCGGTACCTGAGGAAAAGCAAATTCCACACCGTGAGCCAAGGCTCAGCAGATTCTAAGCAACACATACAGTATAAGCTAAACATGCTAGATAAACGAAGTACAATTTTTGACTCTTTTTCAAGCCATTAAAACAATTTGAAAATAGTTTTAGATCGCGACTCACCAGAGCCAGAAAACCATTTTCACATGCAAGGGAAAGCGAGGATAAAAATCATTTTTTGACTCATCAGAGCCTTGAAAATGATTCTAGTATTACGACTCCCACGTGCCGTTAATACAGTATTTCGACTCCCATAGGCCGATAATACAGTTTTTTAAAAAAATTGGTCTATCCGTCCCAATATGCAGTACATGCAATCCATGAATCTTCTCGGACTTTCACCGAAGGACCGAAGCCCCAACTAATGCATCTTCTCGGACTTTCACCGAAGGACTACGGCAGCCCCAATCACATACACACTGGCTTTCGCAGCCTACCTCGTACACCGGCTTTCGTAGCCTACCTCATACACCCACGCACGCACACGTGCATCATCAGCCAGGATTTGCATCTACTGGATCACAGATTCATCTAATCTATTTCATACACATATGCAAACCTAAACCAAGATTTAAAGCATATAACCGTGTATCAACACGACGTTCTACAAACCACATCACATGCCTATAAAACTCTAGGTTTTAAAGCATGAATCACGTTACACATAACGATGTCACCTTATGCAATTCACTTATATATTCCGTACATAATAAACAGAGTTATAATTCTACTAGCCAGTAATAAAAACACATAGCCACATATAACTCCACACCACGACGCCACCCATCACGTAACCCGATATCCACACACCTAGACCCACGACGCCCACACACGCGCTAACACGATCAACAAGCCTACAAGACTCGACCTAACCGAAGGCCAACACCAAACCCACAACCGTGGTTCTCACTAGAACCTCACACTTCCCATGCATAACCATCATGCACACGACTGAGCCACAACACCCAAAACTTAACCATACACGTCAACCTAAGGACGGCATCTAAACAAGCACCCCGGATCACAACACGAACCCCCAAAACCACCACACAACCAACCGAACCCCAAAGGAATCCATATGTATTTAAATCAAGTAATTTTCATAAATTAATCAATTGAATACCATAAAACACCAATTAGAAACCAAAACCCAACTACCAAACCACCAACAAAACAGCCCAGAATTCAGTCGACTAGACCCAACCCCCAGTCGACTGAAAAACCCACTGAAAAGGCCAAAAAGCCCAAAAGCACTGTCCAGTCAACTGACCCTCGAGGTCCAGTCGACTGAACCCAAGAACACATGATCCAGTCGACTGAACTCATAGGTTCAGTCGACTGAACGCAACCCAAAAATCTTTCTAAGCTACGGGTTCAACCTCCAAACCCCAAATCGAAGCCTCCAAACACCGATTCAACACCCATAAACATCCACACATCTAAGCCTAACACCAAGGCCACCACAGAAACACCCGGCATCCGATTTCATCCACAAAATCGCCGAAAAATAGGTTTTAAACCCAAAAATCTAACTTTGAAACAAATGCAGATCTATAGCAATCTACCCGTTAAAAACACCCATGTTTACCCATAGCACCCTTATACAGCAGTAGGGTCTAGAATTCTGCCTCAATGAGTTAGAAACTCGATGTCTCGAACCACGTGCAAAATTGAACTTCACTGAAATCAAAATCTGACCAGAGGTTGCGTAGCCCACCGTGCCAAAAGCAAGGATCCGCTGTTGGATAGTTGAAAATCGAGCCCCGGGCCCCCGAGAACTTAGAGAGAAGGCAGAGAGAAAACGAGAAACTTACTGGAGAAGTTTTGAAAAATATCTTTTTGAAAATATCTAACTCTAGACATTTATAGGCCTCCAAAATATCTTTTTTTGAAATTTTTCAAAAATCGCGCCACAACGGGCCACGATCCCGGGAACCTACCCCGCATGCATATCTAAGCCCGATTATACATCAAAGCATTAAAAACATACTCAAATAAAAACCCAAAATGCGCGCCCGAAAATGCCAAAAAAAAAAACGGGTCAGGGTCTCACAACTTTCGAAGAGGAACCTTCACCCAGGATGGCCTTAACACTTGTTACTGTTAGACCTTTGGATCCGATTCATGCTGCTGATCCTGTAGAAGTTATTCGTCAGGCTGAACTTGTTGAAGGTTTTGTTCCTGCCTCTAATGAAGACAATCTTCCTTCTCATTCTTCTAATTCTGGAGACAAGGTATTTCACAATTCTTAAGAATCTTCTTATACCTTTTTCTCTCTCAATTTTTCATTTCTTTATAGTTTCATAGGTTGACAAACCTCCTGCTATTGAGGATGCCTTGGACATACTCCTTGGTCGCATGGATTCTTTCACTGAATCCATGGCTCAAGTCCCTTGTAGACCAAAAAATCCATCTATCGATCCATTGGTCCGGGCAGAATTAGGTCATTTTTATGATCTTCTTTCCCTTCCCTTCGAAAAGTTATTTCTCTCAAAAGCTCAGGATCTCATTTCATGCATCAAGAAGCTGTCCAGTATTTCTAAAATTATTTTCACTCTCGATCAGTAGGCCAAACTGTCAATGATGGCCTCGGAGTTGTCCAGTAAGATTGCATTGGCCCAATATTATCAAGACACGATTCGATCTAAGCAATCTTACATCGATTCCATGAAATCAATATCCACTGTCATCTCAACGCATCGAGAAAGAGCTCTTCAGATCAAACTGAAAGATTATTTACTTCAAGAGGAGAAATTGCAATTGCAAGCCAGACTGGATCAAATTCATCTCGAGAGGCATGCTCTGAAGTTAGAAAGAGATGCCTTGATTTAGGACATAGAAAATCACCTTTCAAAAGAAGAAAACAGTTCTTTCAAGATTCAAGTAGCCTTACAGGATTTAGGCTAATCTCAGCTCAAATTCAAATCTTTAAATGTAGAATGGGATTTGTTCAAATCCTCTTGTCCTCCATTGTAATCAAACACTTTAATATTATTCCAATGAATACATATTATTTTAATGTTCTTTCGTGGATTCCCATATTGTTGGATTGTATCTTTTTAGATATCTTCCATTAATTGTTCTTTTATGTAACTCACCATTAAGGGATTTCAAGCGATATGCCCCTTTTGATAATACTCGTGCTATTCGAAAAGGACCTTCCCAGTTTGGTGACCATTTACCAAATTCAGGGTTCTTCAAACCCAATAGTAATATAGTTTTCCAAACCAAATCACCTTCTGCAAAACTTTTATTTCTCACTTTTTTTTTATTAAAACCCCTTTCGATCTTTTTCTTTTGGGCTTGGATGTTAGTGAGAGCTTGTAATCTATGTTCTTTGAGATCTTCAGACTCTATAGTCATTGCCTCATAAAATTGATCATTGGGCAAATGATCATGATATGCAACCCTTCGTGATTGCACAGTCACTTCCATGGGTAATACAGCTGCATGACCATATACTAAATTGAATGGAGTAGTTTGTGTACTATCTCTTTTTGATGTTCAATATGCCCACAATACTTCTGATAATAACTCATGCCACTTTTGAGGATTATCCTCAATGACTTTCGATATAGTCATTTTTATTATTTTATTGGTATCCTCAGCTTATCCGTTTGCTTGAGCATAATATGACATCGAGTTTATCATTTGAATTTTGTATTCTTGGGTAAATTCTTTGATGTCACTTCCAATAAAAACTGTTTCTTGATCTACAGTTATTGATTGCAGTAATCCAAATCGATGGATTATATATTCTTTTATAAACTGTATAACATTCCTTTGTGTTACATTTTTTTATAGGAATGGCTTCAACCCACTTCGTGAAATAATATGTGGCCATTAGAATAAAATCATGTTGTTGTGAGGATGGAGGATGCATTTATCCTATCAAGTCCACTGTCCATCCTCGAAATGGCCAGTGTTTTATAATCGAATGTAATTGTAAAGCTGGAACTCTTTGAATAGGTCCATGTTTTTGACATTCTTGACATCCTTTAGTATAGGATATACAATCTTTTTTAATAGATGGCCAATAATATTCATATCTTCTAATTAACCATCTCATTTTTCTCCTACTTGATGGGCTCCATAAATTCCTTTATGAACCTCAACCATGACTTTCATGGCTTCAAACTGATTAATACATAAATGTAATAACCCATCTGAAACCCTTTGAAACAAATCATCTTCGAGAAGTATATAATTCACTGACCTGAACCTTGTGGTTCTATCAACAGTGATTGAAGGATCTTGCAAAAATTTATTTATTTCACTTCTCCAATCATTTTCAATTGGTTCACTACGAGACTCATTACAAAAAATTTCTATAGGAGTTATCTTGTTTTGTAATGACTATTCTTTTTCTGTATTTTTATCAATCTCTCATCTTCTCCCTTTGAGATTTTAATTTCGGAAGCTAACTGTGCCATTTCATTGGCATCATTATTTTGTAGTCTAAACACATGTTCGAATTTAACTTCTGTAAAGTTCATTATTAACTCCTTTACTTTACGCAAATAGTCATTCAAAATGTCGTTATGACAGTGATAATCATCATTCACTTGTCGAATCACCAATTGTGAATCTCCAATAACTTTCAAATGAGTTATTTTGAATTCTAAAGCCATCTCGAGTCTTATTATCAAAGCTTCATACTCTGCTTGATTATTCCAAAGGACCTGCTATTTATTCAATTGAAAAGCAAATTGATATATTTTTTTGTTAGAAGCCACAATAACCACACCTGCTCCTACTCCTTGCTTAGTCTTTGACCCATCAATTATGAGCTTCCAACTTTGTATTGTAACGCAATTTAAATCACACAAATCATCTTTTATTTTTCTTCATGACATATTTGGGTGATCTGTTAAGAAGTCAGCTAATGCTTGTCCTTTAATAGCCTTTTGAGGCACATATACAAAGCTATATTCTATTAAGGACAAAATTCATTTTCCTTGTCTCCCTCTTAGGACAGGTTTAGCGAACATGTGCTTAATGATATATGTTTGTGCAATGATGCGTACCGTCGAAGGTAACAGATAATACCTTAATTTTATAGCAGAAAAATATAATGCTAAACACAACTTTTCGATGGAAGTATATTTAACTTCGACATCATTTAACCTCCTACTTAAGTAATAAACTACTTGTTCAAGCCCTTGCTCATTATTCTGCGCTAACAAACTTTCTATCGATTTGTCATTGGCAGAGATGTATAATTTCAAATGCTTACCTGTGATAGGAGGCATCAAAACAGGAGGCTTGGTTAAATATCCTTTCAATCTTTCGAAAGTTTCTTGATGCTTTTTTTCCCATCTAAATTCATCGCCTTCCTTCAACTTAAGCAACGAAGAGAATGTTAGGGTTAGTATACTAAAAATCATGTTTTTAATATTTAATTTTATTTTTAATAAAATTATTTTCTATTTTATGAGAATCTTTATGAGTAATGTATGTGTATCATTTCTTTGATATGCATAGATGTCCAATATTCTGTATAGTA
>JAULJZ010124975.1:0-11091 GCA_032270985.1 Heliamphora pulchella
AATTATGTAAAATCCACCTCATGTGCAAAAAATATATCTGAATCTGTATCCGGTGGGTGTCCATCTAGCAAAAGTCTTAAACAACACAGCTTCCTTATTACACAAGAACCAGCAAATCAGCATTTAAGTGATCTCCCCAATTCTAGATTCTTCTCTACAACAAGCACTGGAAAATATCAAAAGATCAACTAATTCCTCTAAGCCCCTCCCCCTTTTTCTAGACAATGCATATTAGTATATGTAAAAGTAATAGACTCTACCTTAAAAAATGTATTAATATTTGCTTAATTATTCTCATTAAGCTATTATCCACCTCCTAGTTTGGGGGGGGGGGGGGGGGGTGGCGCAACATGACTATAAAATGGAATATTAGCACGATGAGCATGACCTCTCAAAGCCACTAAGATTTTTTAAGCCTTTTTGCAGGGGATAGGTTCTGTTGTCTTTGATATTTACGTTTATACGAGTGATTTACAAATGACGAAAATTACTCTTTTGCATCTCTCTATTCTGATGAATCAAAACTAAAGCTCTTATTTTCTGTTGAGTAATAGTTCGAATAACCCTTGAATGATCCCCTCAAAAGCTTATGCACATAAATGAATTTTTGTTTTCCGTCTCTGAGCTATGCATCCCCCCTCTTGGGCAGTAAAGTCAGCCATCCATTTCAATTATTATGTCAATATATCCTTACACTGATTGCTTAATTGTTGCGCAAGCGTTTGAAGCTAGCTCATGGCCTCGCAAAGAAAGCTATACAATCCTCTCTATGTATACATAGCTATACAATCCTCTCTATGTATACATTTTTTTAGGACGAATAACTCATTGCGATGAAAAACCAAAACTACGTAAATCCTGTCACACACAAACCAAACAAAACCAAGACCCATAATGAAGCTAAATTTATTTTTCCCATGTAAATCCCTCCACAAATCTATGAACCAAACACGGCCTTATTTAATCACCGAAAAGAGCCATATGTAATCGCGACGTCATCCCCAAACCCAGTCATATAAAGCATTTATACAGTATATATGTACATTTGTACCAAAAATGTAATAACTTCCAACTTCTCTTTTGGATATCAATACAGGCTATACTAAATGACAACATATTTTTAGCTTTTTATCCTTCCCTTCAAGTTTAGTGAATCTTTCAAATGAACTAGAATACATAAAACATAATTATCAGAGAATGTAAGGTACGCATCTTTAGCTGCCCGCCAACTTTACACCGTCTAACTCTTTCAAGAGCTTGTCTGCAAGAATCTGTCTACAAACTTTATGGTGGACCGCAAATATTTGTCATTAGGGCTCAAACATAACTTGGCAGTTTCCATTAGCTTGGAAAAGAATGGTGATACTTCATAACTTAGCTGCCAACATTAAAGCAATAGCAACAATGGTGTATCGGCACACATATTGAAAGCAATAGGTAATGCAGACAAAAAATATGGCGTTCTTAGTCAAGCAAAAGACAATGCCATCTTCTTTGCATGAAATTAGATAGGAAATTGCAATCTACTTAATGAACGCTTTGCTTCCATCAAATGAAGGATTTACAGAGAAGCACATATGTGACTTATATGCCATTGGGAATGTGTGTGGTATTGAGTTAAAGGGGAAAAAACTTTTGAATAATGTCTAAATTTGAGAACAATAGGATCCACTAACAAACTTCAGATGCAAGTTTAGGCATTTCCATAGATATATATAATCTTCAATTTGGGGAAAATAAGACAAAAGACAATGACCTGTGAAAAATGAAGTCCTTCCCAGAAGGGTAGTTGGGTAAAAATCTACATAGCAGCAGAAATTTAGATAAAATTCTGCAGTATAACTCCATATATTGATCTCTGTCAATAGATGGAATAATTTATCTTTTAGTTCGATTTTGTTAACGCTCTATTTTTTGGGCAATCCTCGGCTATCCAATTAATTAGATGATTATGATAAATGAAATGATGGATAAACCATAAGAACAACGGTTTCATGTGTCATCCATGCAAAGAAGATAGCTTTGTCATACACTTCTCAATTCATTAAATTGCCGAAGAAACTACAAAATCTGTTTTTTTTTCAGACCTAAGTGCATTATAAATTTATGTATAAAAGCAAGCTACTAAAAAATGGCATTGCCACTTACTTTGAAAGATGATGCGATACAGTTGCAAGCTTCAAGAGCCATGCTTCCACAAGCAACCTTGGTCCCAGTAATAAGTCAGCACAGTTGTTAATCAGCCAATTAATGCAACAGTAACAAGTCATAGAATCCAAACTTACCTGGGAAGGCTCCTGCATTACATTATCGACAAGGTTCTGAAGAACAAAAGCAGATAATGACCGAAGCTCTTGCAAATAAGTTGGATCACAAAAGAACAAACGGTCATTGCCCAGAATCTGAATGCATAAGAAAGAGAAATAAATCAAAGGCTTTGAGATGTACCAGAACATCTATAATACAATTGAGCAGAAATTGATGTTGACATCTATGTGGCAATCCAATGGTTGGCATTCCTACATCTTACCGAAAAACCAAATCTCTCACTACATCAAAACTCACTGACTTCCCCAAAACCCACCTCTGACTCATGACTTACCCCCCCCCACCCCACCCCCCGCTCTTCCTCTCTCTCTGCCCCATCCCCCGCTCTCACTCCCACTCACAACTTCATCTCTTTCCCAGCTGTCTCTGACTCTTGTCGCTGCTCTATTTCTGTAACAGTGGAGACACCTAACAGCAACGGCAACGGCAACAGCAGTGGATTAATTCAACTACTTAAGAATGGATAATTGAACTACTTAAACATGAAGTACCTTTAGCACGGGTCATCCCTAGTTCATACATTGTGTCTAACTTCTAACTGTACTAGGTGATAATGTTCTAGTAGTATGAACAATCTATCAATATCAAATCCATGATAATGTTCTTGTAGTATGAACAATCTATCAATATCAAATCCACATGTTGTGATATTGGCAAGACCTTGAACTATGATATGCAAGTAGTCACCGCTGGATTTGGAAGAAGTGTTATCTCATTGGATAGAATAATGGACTTTCAAGTGAATAATACCACGTCACCCGCTCTACACAATCCCGATGTGCAAGGGTGTGTCACACCTGCCTGCCTGAGAATGTATGCTTCTTGTGCATGTTTTAACAAATGCTCAGGTCAGCTGTATTAACAAATTCCAGTTCAAGATTGGATGTATTGTGTGCAGTTCATAAACTAATTCATAAACATGGCATTAACAATTCAATCTGATTCTAGTAATTTAATTACCATTTTGATCATTTATCAGCCAGAATACAATTTTTTTCTGCAAGTTTCGGAAAAAAAAATTTAAGCTTCAGAGATCCCCTTTTAATTTCAAATAGGCTTGAAATTGATCACATAACTGAAAATGCAAAACTACAACAAAAAAAGGTAAGTTAACATTATACAAATACCTGCCCATGGTTTGCATGGTATGGGAGCTTAAATTGAGATAGGGTGGCTGCCAATGAAACAATTGCACATAATATCCTCGTCCTCATTCTTGATGGCATCCTACACCATTGTATTGGAGCATTAAACCAGTATGGATAAACATGATGCAGAGTTTTCAATTCACAAAGCAAAATCCAACCATGATTGGGAATTAATGAGAGCCAACATGCTCCTTGGAATATGAGTGACTCCTTGTTCAGGATTACCTTCAACAGAGAATATGACATCAGACAGCAGGAAAATCAGAGGACAGAAACACAAAGATTTTTCTAAATTTCTAATATATAGAGCAATTCATGCTTTCAGCTTCCATTACAGTAGGATTTAAATCACTTTGATTTTCAAATAGTGGCACCATTAATCTGTGTTGGTTAGCAGATTGAGCAAGACTGTGTTCATTGGATACTTACCTATCCAAGTTATGTTTGCATTGCTGGCAATTTTTGGACATTTTAAAACTCGATCCACTCTTCCCATTTTTCCCCTAGTCAGTTGGGTTAAATTAAGAAATGGGCAGTGATAGCAGAGGAGCAAAAACAGATAAAACGATGGGTTTATGGGCTTTATTTTCAGTCAAGTTATGATATTTGATGGTTATATGTGGTTTCTGTCATGTACATATATTATAAGTAGCCGAAGTCTCTTAATTTCCTATCCTTTAAGTAAAGTTCTAGTCCTTATAGATTTTCGGAAAAGCCTATCCGCCAATGAACGTATATGCAGTCATCGTGTTCAATAAAATAATTAATTGCAAATGAAATTGTTTCTAATGCTGAGATCTCCTACATTGAGTTCTTATTAATTTGCCTAAACTATAGATGAATTGCCGATACACATTCAGGATGATGTCATGTGGTTTGTATGTGCAAATGATACTATCTCTGTGTATTAAACTAAAAGATAACTTAACACAAAATCAAAAATTTGGAAATACAAGAGTCGAAAGAGTTTAAAATAGGCGGAACCAAACTAAATATATGGAAGGTAATGTTAGTAACAATAGAAGTACAAGTAGCAAAGAAGTGAAGATCGAAAATGAGGAGATACCAAAGAAGAACAATTTCATTATCTAGATTTTATTATTAATAAGGATAGAGAGATATGGTAATAATACGATCATAGAATCAAAATAGGTTCCCTTAAGTGGAAGGGTTCTTTTGGCATATTATATGATCGACGGACACCGACAAATTGAAAGAGAAGTCTAAAGAATAACTAGAAGGTCAACCATACTTTACGGGACATAAAGTCGAGTAACTAAGAAACAACATAATAACAAATTAAGTGTACTACATGGATGTGTAGCAAGATCAGAAAAGAGAGAATTTGAAATGAAAAAAATGGAAGTAACACAAATTGAAAATAAGTTGAGAGAGAATAGACGAAGATAGTTTGGTCATGTACAATAAAGATTGATGGACGTTACAATAAGAACGAGTGATAGGATCAATGCTAATGGAAGGGTAAGGAAATATCTAAATTGAAATGATGTTTCTCTTTGCCTTGGCCTAACCGTTACTCTGGGACCGTTAACCACCTTCTTTGCATTCTCCGATGAGTTGATAAAAAGAATGAATTTGTTAAATTATATAGCCCCTGTCATGGTAGAATAGTCAAAAGGACTCAAGTAACCTTCCCCAATTGATTGTTGAGATAAGGCTTAGCATGGTTTGGTGTCGCTCGGTTTAGTCAATTTTTCTCACCAAAGCTACTGCTAGTCTTCTGTATATTAATATGAATTCCACGAACTTCCATATTATCACGTAGGTGTTTGCATTTTATATCTACTATCTAGGACTTTATTGGTACTACCATATAAGAACTACTGAGTCTCCCCTTAATGATCTTAATGATCTCACTTTAAATTGTTTCATTTCTGTCCATTTCTTCTCTTTACCTTTTCTGTTTTTTTTTGTTTTTTTTTCATTTTAAGTAGTATCCCCCAAGTACTTAGGGCTTTATTTTGAAGCATTGAGTTTGCAAAGTACTTAAACATTTCACAAAAATATTAGAAAAGAAAAGAAAAAAATCAATGACCTGGAACCAAAACTGAGAGGCTGCATAACTTCCGTATCAAGGAGAGGATCTCATCAACATCATTTGATGATCGTAGGCCTAAAAAAAGCCAAGCTGATTCAGCATTCAATTCAATATAGAACATTACTACAACATTAGATAGGATATATTGTTCTTTTTCTTTTTTTCTTTCATTTTCTTTGTAAGTAGCATTTGGTAGCATATACACGAACAAATGAGAATGGTAATTCTTTAAAGGTCTCTCTGCTGCCTTCATTTGGTTCATTATTTGAGAAGAGCAAAGAAGGGCAGAAAGAAGCCAAGCAAGGGAAAGGATATCTCTTGGTTTCAGTTAATGTCTAATGGTAATGAGGAGAAGACTTGAAGATAAAAAAGTAGTGTAGAATATTTCAGCATAAGACAAAGGTACTTCTTGAAGGGCTTGGATGTTTTCCTTTAGTATTTTTCTTTCTACAGGAGAATAACTAAAAGTTCTCCCTTCTCTTTAGACCTCATTTCACTTTCTGTCTCTCTTTCTGATCCTTCCCAGAAATGAAGCGCATGGAGTGTATAACACACAAGAGATAACTAACAAAAAAGTCTACCCAAAATGAAGAAATCATACAATTTCAAGAACATTAACTTGTATGATAGGATAACTTTTAAGATTGGAATTGCATATGACTCTGACAGAAAAGAAGACCAAATTACATAACAACATATACATCTGTGCATGTTACATCAGATCTCCTTCATAATTTTCTCAGGAAAGGAACAATCCTGTTTTCAAAAAGTTTAGGGAAACCCAATTCTACTATAAACCTGTTACAAGAATTGCCTAACATAAAGATTCCCTAAGCTACCATGTCATGCTCAAGCAAGCTTTGATGCATTCCCTATATTTCACTAACCAAAAATTGGCATAAGCCACATAACAGGCAAGCGACTAGAAGAGACCTCACATGCAGTACAAGCTACTCAGCCCAACATATCAAATCACCTGCATATCAAAATTAAAGAGTCTTCTGTCAAATACCATGCAAGGTATATGGGCACCACGTGAAGATGACTCCATTTTATTTGGCATGCCATTTAAAATGATCCATTAACTACTGTAAGTCTTTTTGTGAACTGCATAACTAGTTCCAATTAGCACGCAGACACTTCATTCCACGGGGCCACGACAACCTTCTTCACAATTGCTCACATGTCCCATCTTATGAGAAAACTTTAGAACCCCCCCCCTCGTGGGAGGCGAACAAAATAACAGGAAAACTAACAAGAAATTTTGAACATTCATTGCCTAGTAAACCCATTCTAGGAGATTGTATCAAGTCGTAATCAGCTGAATGAATTGTTTTATTTCTATAGGCACGGATTAGATGGTTGCTAATAAAAACTAACCTTCTGGAAAGATAGTGTGCACTAAAATGGCCGGAGACCGCTGGAGGTGGAGGAGGAGAGAGAGATGGCAATGAAGAACTCAGTCCGAAGGAGAGATGGCAATTAAGAAATCAGCCCGAGGGAGAGATGGCAGTGAAAAACCCAGAGAGCCTAAGAGAGACTTTCCTAAGCTGAAAGTTAGCTCATATATGTGAGAGTTGGGGGAGTCCACTTGCACAGGGTTAGCTCCTCTGCAAGTTCTAGGTTCAATCCTCGGAATCCATATCATGGGGTTGCAGAGATTAGAATAGTATGTGGTGAGTCGTATCATGTAGACCGTCAAGTAGTAGGTAAGATACATGTTCCAAGATGATGTCAGGTTCCTCTCTCTAGAGAGAGAGAGAGAGAGAGAGAGATGGGAACGAAGAACTCAGCCCGAAGGAGAGATGGCAATGAAAAACCCAGATAGCCTAAGAGAGATGTTTCTAAGCTAAGGGTTAGCTCATATATGTGAGAGTCAGAGGAGTCCAACTTGCAAAGGGATAGCTCCTCTGCGAGTTCTAGGTTCAATCTTTGGAATCCATATCATGGGGTTGCAAAGATTGGAATAGTATGTGGTGAGTCGTATCATGTAGACCATCAAGTGGTAGGTACGATATGTGTTCCAAGATGATGTCAGGTGCCTTGATCAATGTGGTGAGTCGTGTCAAGTAGACCATCAAGTGGTAGGTACGATACGTGTTCCGAGATGATGTCAGGTGCCTTGATCAATGCTCTCTCTCTCTCCACACACACACACATGACCGATGGGGATGGAGTCGCTCTCAAGGACAACAAGATGGGCTCTATTGACAAATCTGTAGTAACATCTTCTGTTAGTCCAGAAGAAAGATATCTAAGCATTGCTCTCAGCTTGAATGATCCTCTAGGACATTTTACCAAGTGAATGGAGGCATTGAACTAGAGCGTAGCTGAGTGGCCAAGCACGACGGATAAGGGCTCTCTAGAGCATAAACGAGGAGTTGTAAGAATGACTAGGTGGAGGCCACAGACCGAGTTAGGGTGTGTCAAGTCATGCGGTCATCGAGTAAAGCACGATTTACCCAATACTAAGCTTGCCTTCAGGTACTTTGATATACAATAATGCACCGAGTGCATTAGTGGCCAAATCAATGTTTAAGTAGTCTACGAGTCCCAAACTAAGCTAGGCTTGCAACCTTAAAGCTCACCTACAGGACAGTAAGGAGTTAATAAGGCTAGCTCGCTACAGGTCCCTCGCCAGGGCAACTCACATGTAGGAGGTGAGAGACGAACTAAGACAGCTTTCTTGTTGGAGCCAAAGGGAGCTTAGGGCGGCTTGCTCATCGGAGGCGAACCAAAGCAGCATGCTCGTTAGGAGTGGGGTGATCCAAGACTACTCGCTCCTCAGAGGCAAGCCAAGGTGACTCACTAATTAGGGGTGAGGCAAGCTAGGACAGCTCGCTTGCCAAAGGCGAGCCAGGGCAGCTGGCCCATTAGGAGTGAAGTGCCCGCTTCGAAGTGCCACATGGTGCCAACTCTTCATATACCCACAATTTCTAAACCATCCAGCATTGCATGAAATTCGTTCATAAAATTCACACATAAGACCACTAAAATCTCAAGAAATGATAATTTAAACTTTCCAGGGTTAGAGGTACAAGGTACAAGGCTTAACTTCTTTTTAATTATAAAGATACCATAATCAAGAATTGATTTTCAAAAACAAAATCAAGGAATATTAAATGGAAATTGCTCCAGTTAATGTGCAAGAAATTGAGAACTTCGGGTTAAAGAAAAAGGGAAAAGAGGAGAACAAGAGAAAGATGAGAATTGGGAAAATAGGTTTAGGGAGCATAATCAGTCCCCAATACCTCACATCAATTTGTATTAAATCACACCACCAAACAATTACAATAGTACTCTTAAGGCACATAAAATAAATAATCTTAACAGTTCCTTTTTCAAAAATATGTAAGTGCAGCTTCCTAGTAGCATGACTAATTCTTCCAATTAATTCTGGAAAAGGAAATAAAAAATCTCCATGAATATTTTTTCATATTAATTACATTCCAAATCTAAAAACTTCAACTATCTCAAAATTGAATTAAATGATTCTGACACAACTACTGATCTGTCGAAGTGTCTAGTCACTAGTGACAATAAGAAATGAACTAACCATCCATCAGATCCAAAGTTTGCAGACATATGATTGCCGAACCTAAAAGTCCATCTGAATGAGAAACTAAGCCACCAAATAAAGCAACCTGGCATGTAGGAACAAGGCAATCAGCACATATATGCCTTTCGGTTTATCATGACAATGAATTACATAAAAGAAAAATTATTACCTCTACAGTTTCAAGATAAAGTTTTAACTGTTTCACACAAGATGGAACTGAAGGGATTGTAACTTCACTAAATGCCATACAAGATTTGACAAAACTAATATGATTTTGTCCGCCTTTCATTGCTTTAACTGCCAAGCAATTGCTGGAGTGAATGAGTGTTCCCTGCAAGTAGAATAGAAACATAGGCTTGTGGGAAAAAATACATGCAGTCAGCTCCATAGATCTTCAAAACCATTTTCTATGGATCATATATTTAATATGCCTTTTTTTGTTTGGTCTTCCAATATAATAACCATTTCTTAGCAGAAGGGCTGATTGTTAGAGCATTTGTAAGGAAGCAATTTTAGGCAAGAATGTGCATAGGTAAGCGGCATCACAAAATATTTATGACTTAGTGTTATCAGAATGATCATAACAAACTACAGAGATACTAACATTTAAGGTTGTATCATGCAATTTTTTTTTTTGGATAAGTTAACGGTTGGGTAATGGAGGGAGTTTGTTGTTATTACGTATCATGCACTTCAACATGCTAAACATGCTAAATTACAACAATAAACAATCGTAAGATCTCAAATAAATATAATTGAGAATAGTTTTACGTATACTTTAAAATATATAATTACATATATACCTTAAGTTCATTTATGCCACAGAAAGCTCCACGGCATTCCACTAAAAATGCCAAATGGCGTTCCAGATCTGGTCCGTAGTCAACCTAAGAACATCAATCTAATTCATTACTATAAAAGTGAGCTTTGTAGAACTCAACACCAAGAAATACAAAAATGTGGTAGTTAAAATAAGTTACCATATTTACAAAACGTGATATCAGGCGCGCACGTTGTTGATTATCATCATTTTTCATGTTTGAGTAATCCATACCGTCATGCAGAGACTGAGAAAGTTCAAAGAGCAATTGTATAATGGTTGGATCACGAATGCAACCATTCCTGCTCAGTAAAATAGCCAAGAATAAGTAATTACTACTTCGTTATACTCCCAGACCAAAAAAGGGCTCAACTAATTTGCTGCCAGAAAATTGGCAGACCAGAAACTATCTAGATGTATATAATTAACAATAGAAGCTCAATCAACAAGCGTTTGTTCCAACTACTATGGGCCAGCTAAACGGATCTCCTTCCTCCAATTGAGAAATATAATCGAGGATAGATGGCTTCCATATTTGTCGAACTGCTAAAGCAGATTAATAAATGTATCTATGATTGCCAGTTGGTTTTTTGTGATACAGAGGCCAATAAATTACAGCTCCAACAATACTGGCACCTAGAAAGGAATAGATGACTGAACCGTCCTAGCCAAGGAATGTCTAGGTGAAAGCTAAATTGTGCAGCAAGAACATGCCTATTAATTATTAGCACCATAAGAATTTTTTTTTTTTTTTAAAAGAGGGGGGGGGGGATTTTGCACAAACTGTTGATACATCTGAAAAAAAAAATGAAAAGCAAATGGAATAACATTTTAAGATTTAAACAGTTCAATTTTGAAAATTGTCTCCGGTTCTCGTACCCACCAAGAGCAAATTGTGAGATTATCACAGCGAAGCCAAATATGGGGCACCTTATGTAATATTTCAAGTAGCAAGATCAAATATCGATAGCCACTGCATAGAATTTAGCTTTCTCCTTTTCAGCTCTAAGTTATAAAGCCAACAAAGTGTTGCAACGAAGAGAACATTGACATCCCCAAGGTCCAAAAATGATAAATAATAATAAAACTAGAAACAAGGGGAATATCAAGCATAGCCCTGCCCATTCAAACCCACCCCCCCCCCCCCCCCCCCCCCCCCCCCCCCCCCCCCCCCCCC
>JAULJZ010124986.1:0-32202 GCA_032270985.1 Heliamphora pulchella
TTGAAACTCTAAAGAGTTTCAGTTTTCTGTTAAGAGATAAATTTCAAAAGTCCAATCTTTATCAGTTTCTTGTATCTTGATTGCATTAGAATATCTTGATTAATCTATATCAAAAAAATCAAGCCCACCTAAACATGAAACAGTCTCCTTTCAATTCCAAACACCTGGCGCCAGTGTTCGTGTTAATTAAAAACACTGTTTTGGGTATACTGTTTTATGGAAACTGTTTTGGGTATACGCTGCCTGGGAATAGCTCAAGCTGCGGTTTGCTTGGGATATCACTGTGTCGTGTTTGGCGCCTGAATGGAAAACCTGCTTTTTTCTTTGCATTGAAGCTTCAAAACAGCCGCAGCAAGCGCCTGCTGCTTGGGATTGCCGCATCAGATTGCTGCGGTTTGGAAGGGCCACGTTTGGCTGTTGCTTGCTCTATTTTTTTTTCTTTTTCTTAAAAAAAAACTGAACCAGTGAGTAAAAACCGGTGCCTCCCTTGTTCGGAAAACTGCTGCGCCTCTGAGTTTGGAAACTGCCGGTGTTTGGTGAAACATTTTTTGGAAAAAAAAAAACTGCTTTGAAAACACGCTGCTTGTTTTGATCCACTGTGGCCGTTTGGAGAGCACTACGCTTCAGTGTTTGCATTTTCACCCAAAAAGCTACCCCAGCCTTGTGCTGCGTTTGGCTCCTGTAAATCCCTTTTTTTTTCATCTAGAAAAGAAAACTAACAAAAATTACAAAGCAATAAAAAAAAACTGGTTGCCGCCGCCAACCACCCCCGGTTGCCGCCGCCTTCGTTCTTCCACTTGTTCTCCATTCTTTTTTTTCGATTACATAAAATTAAAAAAAATATACAAGAACTAGAAACCGAAAAACAATAACTATTACATTGATCCAATGCCTTCGTAGAGTTCACAATCAATCTACCACGATCAACCCTCGTGGTTATTATTAAAAATAAATTAAATTAAATCATCATTCACATATTCAATCAAATATGAAAATAAATGATGATCATAAAAACGGAATTTAAAACGCCTATAAAACAAAATTAGCAACAGTTCTAAAAGTATCTAATCCTAATAACCGTAAACAAAAAACAAATTGGCTCTGATAACAATTTGTTGGAGGCAAAACTGCCAACATCATTGTTTTTGTAAACGATTTTTGGTAAAAATTAACTGGAGGGCAAACGCTGAAATGGGCTCCAGATAAAATTTTTGGCGTTGAACGATCAAAATAAAACCCGTGTAACCAAAGTTAATTTAGAAGAATACCTTTTGTCGATCTATTCTTCAATTACGATTTGATTCCGAGTTGAAGCTCCTATCAGATCTTCCACCGTATTCCTGTATGCGATCCTCGAACGTAGTATGGGCAACGGACTATCGAGAAATCGTACCGGCAAAACTCAGATATCTTTTGTCTTAAAAGACAAAATATGATATATGATATATGAGATATCAAACTGGTTCAGCCTACTCGCATATATATAGGGCCACAACAAGGACTTGTAGAGTAATTATGAGTAAGACTTCAAGTGGAACACAAATACCTACTAGCGATTTCTGCAATTATGGAAAGATGAAGCGATTTTTGTAATTTCTACAAAATACTAAATTACAGTTCACACCACTAAAGAACTATAATTGCATTCTGACCCATAATCTCAAGACCTTTTTGCATTGAGCTCTTGTTATTAAATGCTTACCATTTCTCCCTACGTTAAGATTTTCGATACCTGCGAATTAAATTTAATTACTAATTATTTAATTTAATCGGCATCTTGATATTCTTTAAACCTTTCCGCTTAACTTATTTGACCGCCGGATAATCAAATCCACCAGTAGTGTTTGGCCCAGTCAAAACTTATAAGTATCCTTAAGGGGGTATCGTTAATTTCGATTATTCGGGGCGTAGATTCCATCAATAATTAATATTTGTCATATAAATAATACCGCTTTCTAACTCACTAGGAATATAGACCCATATAAGATCGCACCCTCTAATGAATCAAAACAACGAATATTAAATATATGCAAATCAATAATTATTTTTGGATTAAGAGGATAATCATTATTCATAATAACCTTGGGTGTGAATTAATTTATATAATCAGTATAAAATTAATTACCCCAAGTGTCTCGTTCAATACACAAAGTGTACTGGTACAGAGAGTTGGAACAATAGACGACGCTATTATCTGTTCCCCCCAACCAAGACAGGCCTACTAAAACTCTGTGCGCTAGTTGTACCGATGGTATGTCTATATCTATCTAAACTGTAAACATAAAACTTATATTCTGTAAGAACTTAAAATCTGGTATTTTGTGTGTAAGCTGTACTCTACACACCAGATTAAATTCTATACATAATATTGGATATTCATGCATAACAAAGAAATGATATACATACATTGTTCATAAAGATTCTCATAAAATAATAAAATTAATTTTATTAAAATAAAATTAAATACTAAAAATATGATTTTTAGTATACCAACCCTAACATTGGGGATGTGCTTCATCTGCCTATAGCTACTTCAAAGTCAAATCTTCCTCTAGCAGCGACGACGATGATGATAGAGATGATCTTAAGGAGATGTTCGACTCTTCTAAGGCTGGCCTTCAGGTGCTGGGCCCTCTATTCCTCCTCCTCCTCCTCGTCAGGTCCGCTAAAGATGATTTTGAGAGAGATTAGATAGCTGAGAGAGAGATTCCCCCCATTTTTTGTTTATGCTTGTCTTTACTCTATTCCATACTCTAGAAACATTTAGTTTTTTGGGCCTGCGTGCCCAGTTTTGTTTTATGATGGGCTAGGTGCCCACAGCTTCCACATACACTTGGGCCTTCAAGGCTTTTACTTTATTTATATAGTTTTTCCTTTATCTCTTTCATGAAAAGCTTTATCTTTATTATTATTATTTAAATTGTCTTAGTTTTACAATGTATGATACAAGTCTCAAGTCACAAACTAAACATTGTACAAAATTTTATTTTTCTTCTTAACCAAAATGGATAGCTTATCCGAAAGCAACAAAGTTCAAACACTGGAAAGAAAAGAATTTTTGAAACAAGCAAAGGAAGACAGAAAGGTACAAAAGGTACATAAAAAGGTACACCCACAATCTTTGAAGATTGTAGGCGCAAGGATCGATAGCTGCAGTCGTTTTAAAGTACACCATAGAAAGACACGGCTGCAACGAAGAAAAGGTTGCGCTTGGATGATAGTTGGGGTCATGCCTTTAAAGGTTGTGGTAATGAACTTTAAACGTTGCGATCGCGAGAATCTTAAATTTTCCTGCACCTTCTGATGTCCAGCATCCTCATGCCCTATAAAAGGTGGACTGGGGCCCTTCAATTCTTATCCCTTTTAGCATTATGGCCTCCTTCCATAGTTCACTCTCCGCATGGATAGAGGAGTTCACGTCCATCGAGTGCTTGAACTTCGCGTCATTCGACATTAACTCCCTATTCTCTTTAAGGACCGTCATGATCAACAATCCACCGCTGAGGGTTGCTAGACATCTATGGGATCTACAGACCCACGTTTTTCACTTTGGCCTCGAAGAATTATGCCCCACTGTGGAGGAGTTTGCTGCCATCCTGGATCTTGCTCCGAGAAAGTTTGTTGCAGTCTCGACTCCTTTTCTCTTCTATTGGTAGCAGACGATGCGACTCTATGACTTATCAAAGAAGAAGGCTTCTTTCTTGACATCTGATGATTGCCTCAACATTCCTCAAATCATTAATAGATTTTGTCTCACTGGTGACCTTGGTGATCTCGGCTTTTAGTTGCAGCACTGATATGCCATGTGCTTCTACCTTCTTTCTCACTATCTCCTTGTCTCTTTCGAAGGCCGAGTCAGTTTCCTACTGGTCGACATTGCTAGCTAGATGTGGTCGGGGAAGGACTTTGTCCTGGTGGTACTTGCGGAGACCTTGATCGGCCTGGATGCCATTCATCGGGGTGTGGCCACTATTTTAGCCAGCAGTCCTCTTCCTCTTCAGGTAAAACTCAAATCTCTCATTTTTCATTCTTGTTTCCTTTTGGTGACAATCTATTATTTCTTCATGCCTTTGATGTCTTTCACCATCCAGTTACCCTAGTAGGTAGAAGACATATTATCCTCGACTTAACACAGATACGCAACCTTTAACAACCCTCTCTCATCAAAGGAACCTCCCACTTACTTCTTCCATGAGTCTTCGACGACCAACGCATCCTGTTTTCGGCGCTCAGTTAGACCTTCCACTTGCCTTTTCCATGAGTATTCGTCGATCCATTCATCTACCCTGGGCCTCTGTCGCTGCTCCTCCATTACACCTCCAAGTGGGTCAGTATCATCTTCCAACTCAACCCTTGTAGGTGCATTCATGTTGATTTGCAGGTTACGAGTACCTAAAATTCTTGCACACTCAGATTTCATCATTCACTTCAATGACTTCCGAGGTCGCCCTCTTGATTTCAGACCATCCTCTTCTAACCCTTCATCCAGTTTAGGCTCAGGCTTTAAGGGCCCAGAATCATGTCCTCTTATATCCCTTCATGTAGTTCAGGCTCGGGCTCCAAGGGCCCATCATCATATCCTTTGTCCATCGCGTAGTCCTTGTCGACCATTTTTACAGAACTGATTATGCGCTCACGCTTAATTCTTTGCCCTCTCTCTTCTGTTGATTTCTCTCAATTTTGATCACTTTTCTCTCATTTTGCTGATTTTTCTTAATTTTTACCTCTTTTCTTTTCTTTTGCTAATTTCTCTCGATTTTTACCTATTTTCTCTCATTTTTTCACTATAGCTCTTTATTTTTTTGCACATCACCCCTTTTACTGATTTCTCTCGATTCTTACTTCTTTTCTCTCTATTTGCAAATCTGGCTAATGCAGAAGGTAAATCTTTTATAAAAATCGGCCATAGATAGGTATAGCGTTGCTGCTCTCATTCATCATCCTTTCTACCCGATATGCACTACCGAGGTGGCTTGGAAACAGAATCTTTCCTCACTAATGGGGAAGAAACATCACTTGGTAGTGCTCCTGGTGGCGGATCCCTTTCATGACTTTGAATACTATAGACCATCCGAGTGTCTTACTAATTGGCTTGAGACTATCCATCTTTTACTGCCCTCACTGGATCATGTGACAGTTTGGTCAGGGTCAGATTATTTTTTTTGGCGTACGTAGTCATATGTACTCGTCTCCTCTCTAGGCCCCATTCTTGCAAAATATCAGGAGGCTTGGCTGTCTCATTCTATGATGGAGATGCAGGAGCTGTAGTAGCTGCAGTAGCTTGAGCTCGTTGAAGAGTACAAGGCATGGCTGATCCATGAGAGAGAGAGAGAGAGAGAGAGAGAGAGAGAAGACATAAAGAGGAGCAAAGAAAAGAGGTAAAGGGAATGAAGATTTGAAGGATCTGCTTTGCTCTTAGGATTTCATAGCTTTCTTTTTTAGAGTTTGGGACTTGCGCACCTGTCTTTTATTTCTAAAGCTTTGTAATTGCAGTAAAAATGAGAATCTTCCACTTATATGTGAAAAGGTTCCAATTTAGAGAGGATTTGATCAACATCCTGTATCCTCACAGTGCAAACCGTAGCTGTTTCGCCCAATCTCAGCGCATAATGATCATCGTTTGCAGAATCTTCTTGATATTCTTGTTTGATGCATCGACTACTGCTTTGTTATCGGTACAGTGATGACTTATGGGCCACTATCCGATACTCTTCGAAAAGGTCTAAGACGTCTCCTTGAAAGTGTGATCCATTGTCTGAGATAATCTCGTGAGGAACTCCATAGCGACAAAATAATAGTCTTCTTGATGAACTTGACAACATGAGAAGCTTTCAGCAATAAGTAAGAGGCAACTTCTACCGACTTTGTGAAATAATCAATGGCCACCAAGATGAATTCGTGACCATTCGAGGACTTCGGTGTTATTCTGCAAATTACATCGATTCCCTATACTGAGAACGACCATGGTGATGACAAGCTCTACAGTTGAGATGGAGGAACATGCATAATGTTTGCATGAATCTGACACTTATGTCATTTTAGCACAAACTGTATGCAATCCGTTTCTATTGTCATCTAAAAATACCTTTGTCGCAGGATCTTTTTAGCTAACATGTTCCCACTCATGTGAGGCCCGTAAACTCTGACGTGTATCCCTTTCATCAACTCTCAACCTTCTTCACTGCTAATGCATAGCTTATTGACCCTAGAGTGCCCTCATTTGTATAACTTTCCTCCACAAATGACAAATTATGCAAATAGTCTTCTTATCGCTCTTTTATCCTTTTTGTTGGCGTACTTGGGGTATTCTCCATTTTCTACGAAATTCTGAATATCAAAGTACCAAGGGAGTTCGCCTGCACTTTCTTTAATTGCTGTTGTTATCTCATATGCGGGCTTTCTTTACTACTTAATTATTAGTGGTTTCATTCACTCTAGATAGTATGTCGATCATCGATGCCAAAGTAACCAGGGCATTAGCAAATTTGTTCTGCAGCCTTAGAACATGGGTGAGACCACCAATTCAAAGAATGGAACCAACTTCTCAAGCTCTTGGTGGTAGAGGATCAGAGCTCCATCTTTAACCTTCCATTCTCCTCTTGCTTGTGAAACCACCAATGCCGAATCTCCTATTACTTTCTATTTCTTTGTCCCTAGTTCTAGGGTAGCCTCAAATCTAGCTAAGCACGCTTCATACTCAGCTTGATTGTTGGTGACTTCGAAATTGAGCTTCAGGGATAGGGGAACATGTGACTCGTCAAGGGTAACAAGGAGAATTCCTATTCCATAGCCATATTGATTTGATACACCATCGAAATATGAAGTCCATTTGTCGTCCCTAACTCCCATTAGCTACTCATCGAGGAACTGAAACTCTGCATCCTTGTCTCTTTCAATCGGTTGATCTACTAAGAATTTTATTACTACTCTGCCTTTTGTAGATTGTTTGGTGACATACTTGAGATCAAATTCTGACAGGAGCAATAACCAATGGGCTAGTCTTTCTGTTAGTGCCAGCTTCTCGAACAAGTACATCAGCGGATCCATACTCAAAATTACGTTCACCGTAAAGGATAACATGTAATATTTTAGCTTTCAAGAGGCCCAAACTAAAGCCCATCATGTCTTTTCCAATGACGTATATCGTACATCGCACTCGATTATCTTCTTACTTAAGTAATAGACTGTCTTTTCAATCCCAGTCGTCCCTTCTTGTGCCAGTATGCATCTCATAGCCAAATTGATCACTGACCAATAGAGAATCAGTAGCCTATTAAGTTCAAGAGGAGCTAGAACAGTTGGATTATTCAAGTATCAACGCATAGTTTTAAAGGCATTTTGACATTTCTAGTCCCATTCGAACTTGACTCCTTTATTCAATAAATGGAATAACGGCTCATAGGTTATTGTCAGCTTGGCTATGATCGACTGATGAGCTGTACTTTATCCAGAAAACCTCTGACTTCTCATTTAGCCTTTGGTGGAGGCAATCCCATGATGGCTTTGATTTTCGATTGGTCAACTTCAATGATGCCCCGTTGAGTAATCATGAATCCCAGCATTTGTTCTACAGAGACTCTAAAGGAACATTTCTATGGGTGGAGCCGCATCTTGTACTTCCTAATCCTTTCGAAGAATTTTCACAGTGCTGTGATATGGCCATCTCGATCCTTGGACTTAAGAATCATGTCGTCCACATACACCTCGACTTTCATATTATCATGTCATGCAGCAAGGTAGTGGTAGCTCTTTGATAGATTTTTCCTGCATTCTTTAGACCGAATAGCATCACGCGATAACAATAGGTGCCCCAAGTTGTAGTAAATGTTGGTTTTTATCTATCTTTAGGGTCCATTAGAATCTGATTGTATTTAGAGAAGCCGTCCATGAAAGACAAGAGGGTGTGCCCTACTGTGCTATCCACCAAGACATCAATGTGCGACAATGGAAAGTCATCCTTAAGGCTGGCCTTGTTGAGGTCCCTAAAGTCCACGTAGATTCTAATCCCCCCATCCTTTTTCAAGACTGGCACAATGTTGGCTACCCATTTCGAATACTCGGTCACCATAAGGAAACCGACATTGAACTGCTTAGTGACCTCTTCCTTAATAGTCAATGCCCATTCTGGCCATTTCCTTCTCAACTTCTGCTTACCGGCTTGGCATCAGGGTACAAAGAGATATAGTGTTAGACGATATCGGGATCAATTCCAGGCATATTCTTGTAAGACCATACAAATACGTCTTTGAATTCTTTTAACAAAGTTATTAATTATTCACATTCAACTGAAGATAATGAAGAACCAATTGTTGGAGGCAAAACTACCAAGATTATTATTTTTGTAAATAATTTTTGGTAAAAAAAATAACTAGAAGGGCAAATACCGAAACGAGCTCTAGATAAAACTTTTGACGTCGAACAATGAAAATTAAAACCCATACAACCAAAGTTAATTTTAGAAGAATATCTTTTACGGTTAAATCTTCAACTATGATGTTGATTTTGAGTTGAAACTCCCGTGAGACCTTCTACTGTATTCCCTTATGCGATTCTTTAATGTAATGAGGGCTATAATCTATCAAGAACTCATACTAGCAAAACCTAGACAGTTTTAGTCTTGAAGACAAGTTATGAAACTGGTTCAGTCTACTCGCATATTTATAGGGCTACAGTAGGGACATGTGGAGTAATCATGAGTAAGATTTCAATGGAATACAGACATTCATCAGCGATTTTCACAATTAAGCAAACCTCATGTCCCTAAATCTGATCATGGGACAAATCTTCCATGTCTGTGCCATCCAACTTGTCAGCCCAATCCTCTTCTTCCTAAATCTTCTTCCCTTTTCTTTCTCTCTCTTTCACTGCTTCTTCTCCTTCGGTATCAGATAGTTGGTGGTCGAAGAAAATCTCCAATCCCAGCAGCATATGATTGGTTTTCAAATCTCCAATCCCAGCAGCATATGATTGGTTTTCTAATCAATCCATGGTTCCAAAAAACCACAGTAAGGAAGGTTTTTGCCTTCCTTGATAAAGTATCAATTTAGCATGCCTGAGTATCTGCTCTTTTTCCCTTTTTGTCCATTCTTTGGCTTCTCAAGATCCTCTTCAGTTGGCTGAAAACCCAGGCCAAAAGGCTGTGAGCTTGGCAACACCTTAATGGATTCTAAAATCCCTTACTATAGGCGTCCTAACCCCATTCCAGGAAAATAAGACATCTGTCTCATCATGGTAACAGCGTGGGGATTGATGTAATTTTTCTTTTCCCTCAACAACATCTAAACTACTTGGGCCTCATCAAACCTGAATCTACTCAAGAATACATCTCCTTCTCCATGTTGGACTTCTAGGATAGTTGAACTGTCTTCCCTCGGGGGTTAGATACTATCTTCCCTGTTAATAGTCAACACTGATCTATTTTTTATCAACTTTAATTTCTAATGGAGGGTAGAACGAACTGCCTGAACATCCGGGTTATGAAGCCACAGCCTACCTAGTAGCAGATTGAATGATGTCGGGACGTCCAACACGTGGAACTCTATAGAGGTTTTTAGTCGTCCGACTAATTCATCAAACGCTAACAATCATAGAACGTCCCGTCGTGTGTTGTCATAGGCTCTGACTCCTTAACTGTTGGGTGTGAAGTGGTCCGATTGCATCCCCAAATAGATTATTGATCAGAGAGGGAAAACATTCAGCGCTAACCATTATCGATTAGCGTAATAGGGACCCACTTCTCCAGGAACTTAACTGTGATGTGCAGGGGTTTGTTGTCATTTTTCCCTTCTAATGACAAGTCCTTATCAGCAAAGGAAATTACTTTAGGCTACTTAGCTGGTAGGATTAGCTCGATCAACTGCTCAGGGGTTACGTCTATCGAGACGTTTACCTTATTTAAAACCTTCAGTACAGCCTGTCGGTGCTTGTGCGAAGCCATTAGTAGACCCCATATGCTGATGTTGGCTTGGGTTTTCTTCAGCTACCATAGTACAACATCATCTTCTTATTCTTGCTCCTTCTCCTTCCTTTTCTTCTAGCCTGTCCTATTTCTAACTGAGCCAATTTGAAATGTCTTTTGCTCCTAGTTAGGTGTTCAACTCCTTCCTTAGGATCCCACAAAGCCGGCATCGCATTATGAGTTCCTCTAACCTCGGTGATATATGAAAAGCTCTCAAATTCCCATAAATCTTGCAGATTGCTGCTCTCTAGCCTTCCTTTCCTCTCTTCTTCATCCTCGATAGCCCATGTATTGTCGATATCATCTAGTCCCTAGATATCTTCTTCTATATATGCTATCTCCTGCTCACGGGCGCCCAACACTCTGTCCATTCCTCCCAATCTGATCTCAACACTATCTGGACTAACCAATAGGACTCCATTTCGTTAACATATACTTCTTCTTCAAAGAGATACGGGAGAGCGATGCCGTCCAGAGCATTCCCAAATCCATATGGTCGTACTAGGTAGTCTAGCGGCCAATCGTTGTCATCATTGTGCTCCTCCTTAGCCTGGTTGCCTACTTGAACTACCATTTCCAATTCATTCCAGGCTCTTTCTTGCCATTCTTCCATTTCCCATCCATTTCCTGTCATAATCAGAGAGTAAGATGACTAATCTTCTGTGGTTAGAACATATGGGCGTGGATCGTGTGCAGGACAAATATAGATGCTGGGATCTTTTGGCTACCTTACTTGGATATAGTTCAGACCAGCTTATTTAGCAACATTCGACAGTGGATTGGTGGTTACGTTAGGCTTCAGGACAACAGATGGGGTGGGATGACTTTGTTGTCAATGAAATCCTGAATCTCCTAACGGAGTCTTAGACACTTATAGGGTTGGGTGTCTATGGATTTGATGGTACGAGCAGTACTGGGAAAGATTATATTATGGTGGCAAAGGGTTAGGTGGTGGCCTCAGATCAAAAAGCTTTATCAGCATTTTATCAAAAAGTCGATTCAGGGCCATGGTCAAAGAGATGTTAAGGGGAGTGAAAACTCTCCTTGGAATTTTTGGCTGTGAAGGTTAATTGTTTCTAGGTGGAGGTGATGAAGATGAAGGGCTTGGTCATTGTGATTAGGGGTTTAACAAATTAACCTCATTTGTGCAAGATACGAGGTTAGTGGAAGAGGTGAGCAGGTTTAGGTTGTTAGATGGATATGGTCTTCTTAGCTTTTGACTGGGCTCAGCCTTCTTGATATCTCTAGATTAAATCGCATCCTCTATCTGAACCCCTGCGTCAAACAACTAGTCGAACATAGAGAGTGGTTGTGTGATCAAATAACGCTTCAGAGGGGATTGGAGATTTTTTACCACAATTCTCACCTGTTCTTTCTCTGTTGGCCGATTTGTCATCTTAGCTGCCTTTTCCCTCCACCTAGTCAAAAAGTCCACAAACGACTCCTTACTTTCTTGATGAGTGGTCTCGAACTCTCAAGTGGTTACATCCAGCTGGACATTGTAATTGTACTGACTGACAAAGGTTGTGGCAATGTCTTCCCATGTCCTAGTCGTGGCAACGTCCAAGGAGAGAAACCTTTTTTGAGTTGCCCTGGAGAGTGACCGGTGGAACAATTGAGCCTTCAACTGGTCGTAGATACCCCTATGGGAGCGAGGGTACCAACATACATTTTCAAATTTATCCGAGGGTCTCTGGTCCAGTCGATCTTTTTCATATTTGGCATCTTGAACTTTTTTAGCAATTTGGCATTTGGGAACAAGCGTAAGCCTTCTACATCCAGTATGTATTCTTCAACCCCCTTCGCTTTCCTTAGAACATTCTCCATCCTCTCAAACTTATCTGCCAGCGTGGATTCCCTAGATTGAGCAGTATTTTCTTCTTCCACCACAGCTGAAAGGGGGACCCGGGGTGGTGTAACAGCTGTTAGTTCGTCATGAACTTGATTGTCATCCTAGAAATTGTCCCTTTCTCCATGGTTGTCTGGATCATCTTGCTACTCGTTTACCCCTAGCAGGCGAACTTAAATTACTTAAATCTAGGCTAGACACCGGTTCTGAGCCTGCATCTACTATTCGACTGCCCTTTGTATCTTAGTGATAGCCCACATCAAGGCTGCCAGATTCACTTCATTCTTTTCCATTTTTAACAGTTCTGCGATCTATTCAAACACTCTATAAAGTCTTCCTGTAGCTGACCTGGCTGAAATGCGTATAGAATGCAGCTCTTTCGACTCAGTGATCTAGAACTGGAACAAACTTGTAAACCAAAAAAAAAGTAAGTGGGAGAAAGCTAGCATCAGAAGCTTCCCGTGCAGAACCTCGACAAAAGACGATAAGCCTTCTAAGCATGGTACGACAAGCTACGAGTATAAATGATCAGTAAAAATGAAAAGATGCCCCAGCTAGGCCTCAAACTGATAAAAAAATTTAAAAAGATGACACAACTCCTGAAACGCTAAAAGAGAAGTCCAAAAGCTCAACTAAAACTATACAAGGAAACAAGCGAAACCCCGCGAGACAAACTAAACAAAGATTTTAAGGGAAAAACCAGACAAAACTCTGAAAGGAAAACTAATCTAAACCAAACATAACCCTAAGCCAAAACTCGGACAGGGGCCTAGGGCCCGGGAGGATAACTACACTAATCCAACAAAGGTTCTGAAGAAAGCCCAGAAACCCGAGCAAAGCACTAGGAAGAAGACAAGCTAAACAAAGCTGAGGGTGCTAAATTGACAACCCAAGTAGAGCCCCGGGATAGAGAAAACTATCCTAAACCAACATAGGGTCTTAAGCCAAAACCCGGGCAGAACCTTGGGAAAAAGACCAAGATTCTAATACAAACAAAGGTTAAAACTACGACCCGATTAGGAACCCGAGAAGGAAGCTAACCTAAACCAATTATGAAGGTCTAAAGAAAACCTAGATAGAACCCAAGGAAGGAAACTATCCTAAACCAAACAAAGGTCTTAAGTAGATACAAACAAAACATCCAATTAAAACACATAATCCTATAGGTTTTATACCTAATGGGGGGTTCTAAGCTATTATATACAGAAAAGGCCAGTTTGGTCAACACTCTGAGTACCTTCTGAATAAAGTGAAGAATATACCTCCCATGCCAGGTGTACTGCAAGGTATGGTCAAATGGTACGTAATAACCCTTTTGCCACACCTATCAAAGCGTGTGGCCATAAGGCTTGCTTGCTTCTCCAACATAGCCCCGAGACAGAAAATGACCGGGGTATCGGGCAGGTTAAGCAGTGGATGAAAACAATGCAAGATGTATGTGAGAATGCAAAAGAGAAAATAAAGTTAAGAGCCAATGATGCTTTCAACTCTAGCCCTTTTATTTATTTTGAAAACAGTCCCTTGTGGAATTGCCAAAAAATACTATGGGACTGGGATTTTAGGTTTTTGCAAAAATAGGGAATTCAAGGATATTTCTAAAATATTTTAACATCTTGAAAAGCCAAAGAATTTTGAAAACCTATTTTTATTGAAAAATAAAGTCGCCACTTGATTTTTGAGAAAAATCAAGAAAAACAAAATGTGCCCACTGATCTTTAAAATATTAACCAGAGAAAATATAGGTTTGGGGACTAAGGTATAAATCGGAAAAGGTGTTAGGCACCCCATTTCGCCTAACCACGAGGTTGGCCTTTTCTCATCATCATTGGTTATCAATATTAATTCTCAAATGCATGCAAATACAGAGAATAGAGGTAAAGAGAGAACAATCAAAATCAAGTAATAAAAATATCATATTTAGCTAAAGGATAAAGAAAATAAAAGAAACCTAATCCTTAATTATGCTGAATCTAGCTAAAGGATACATGATAAACGCCGCATGAAATAAACGAAAGAACGTAATTATGAGATATATCTGAATATTAATCGAATTATAGTCTACAAACTGAACTTCACATACTGTTAACAGAATACTATAAAAACTGCATTTAAGCTACTGGAATAACATTAACATTGCGGTCCTGACATACTGATGTCCCGACCGTGAGAAATATGAAATTAAAGGTCGCAAGCACAAGGTACACTGTTGCGACTGAGAACATGTAAGTGCCAAAATGTCACGCCTGCAACAATGATTGTTGCGATCGTGTAGTCCATAGGCACTGTTTTACTGAATTCTGGTAAACAGTGTGTAGGGTGCACGCATGTAGTTGTATAAGATTACAGAAACATTTAAAGATAATTTTGATTACAATCTCAATAAAAACATGGATGACTTAAAACTATCAAAATTAATAAGTAAGCCTGCAGGCAAGGCAATTAAGACGACATATCTCAACGGTAACGAACTAAAGAAATAAACATGCAAATCACAATTTATGGACTAACGGAATAAACATGCAAATCACGAATTAAAATTCAAATTCTAACCTGACATCTCCACAGGAGTAGAAGGTGAGGAGAGGGAAATGTCAGGGGTCGTGCAAGTATACCTATGATGCAACGATCAAAATGTATCCTCAAGTCAAGAATTCAATGCTCATCTTCCAGATTCATTGCGAAAAGCTTCAGTTCCAATACTTTTGGAAGGGGAGAAATAGTGTGATTCGGGGTTTAGGTCGGTAATCTAGCAAAGTATCAATGGTTAGAAGAATTTGTCTCGACAAAATTGTACCGGAGGTACGAATATATAAACAATGCCACCCAATGTAATAGTGATACGTCCAAGGCTCAGAATATTCTCAAATAGGTTGCGATCATCACCATTGAAGGTTACGACTGGGACAATTAATGTCGCAACCGTAACTTGTTATACGGTTTACATGGGTTTCTTGTTACGGTCGAGATAATAAAGGTTGCAAGTGCAAGGTTCAAAGTTGTGGGCGCAACTGTAGGGGCCAGTGACCAACTAGGTTGTAAGGTTTGGATGTTGCAGCCTCAAGGTTTATAAAGCTGCGGCCTAGAAGTTTGATTTTTCGAAGTACTGGTTTTGAATCATTTCTCGGCAATTGTTTAGAGATTTTGTGCTTCATCCCACTTGGTTTTCATCATTAGATTCGTCTAGATAAGCCTAAGATTAGGCGGGGTCAAATCGGGGTGTCTACAGACACAGGCACAAATTGTCAAACCACGTAAATCTTGCTTGTCGTGTTTCTTTGGTTGCTTCTATTGCTTGTTTCTCCTTCTGTGGGTTGTGTGTGATTCAAGAGATTAGTGGATTGGATTGTTTATCGTGTTCAATCCCCAGTAATTGGTATTAGAGCTTCAAGTTTTGAGGTTAAAAAATGCACATGGTAGAAGAAGGAAAGATCAAGGTTAAGAAGTTCAATTGTTCGAACTTTTCTCTCTAGAGGATGTAAATCGAAGATGTTCTATACCAGAATGATTTGTTTCTTTTGTTGATCGGGGAGAAGCTGGAAAGATGCCACATAATGAATAGGAAGCACTGGATCATAAAGCCCCGAGGAACGTGCAATTAAGCCTCGCACCGTTGTTGATATCCAACACCCAAAGGAAAAGACAACGGCAAATTTGTTATAGGCATTGGAAAATATGTATGAAAAGCCCTCAGCATCAAAGAAGGTATATCTGATGAAAAAGTCATTTAAATTGAAGATGGTGGATGATCTTATCATTCTTGAACATCTCAATGAATTCAATACCATCATCAATGAGTTAGAATCGGTGGGTATTGACTTTGATGATAAAGTCAGAGCCCCAGCCCTCTTGTCTAATTTTCTAGAAAGTTAGAGCTGTTTGGTTGTGGCAATGAGGAACTCCTCGGTAGCAGTAAAGTTGAAGATGGAGGATGTTGTCGGATTTATTCTGGGAGGGAAATCACACAGAAGAACAATGAGTGAGGCGTCGACATAAGCGTCAGCTTTGAACACCGAAGGGAGAAGATGAAAGAATGACGGGAAAAATTAGAAGGATAGAGGGAATCACAGATCCAAGTCATGGGAAAGATCACAATCATGGGGTGGTGAGAAGATATCTAGATGTTGTTGGAAATGTGGACAGAAGAGTCACTTTAAGAAAGATTGCAAGGCTTCGAGAAAATAATATGACGATGCAAATTAAGGGGGTAAGGCTACGATAAACGTTACAGTTGAGGGAAACGTTGATGCTTTGATTTGTGCTTTAGATTCTAGAATCGAATCTTGCATTGTTGACTTGAATCATCATTTCATGCTACTCTAAACCCGGTTAGTTGTTTGATGAGCATATTGTTCTCATTTAGATGTTCTAATAGGTTTGTACTATAAGGAACGGAATCCCAGAAAACTAAGATAGTGCATACGAATCGAATCAAACACGGCATGGCATAGAATCTATAGCATACAAAAAGAAACTATACAACACTGAACCATTCGGACAAAATCAGTACGAGAAGATAAAAAACAAACTCCGAACCCCAAAATAGAAATTCGGTACACCCACAAGGCGAAATGGAGATTATACCTGCTCAATCCGACTAATTTGATCACATTTCTGTTCTTGAACTTGAATCCAAAAATCAACACTGTTGTAATCTGGCAATCTTTTCTCCGTTCAGATCTTCTGTTGTATTCCCAGATGTCAAAAACACAAACTAAGTATGGGCTTAGATCCTTCGTGCTGCCAACCTTATTGTCTACCTCTCTTTTTTAGTTCTCACAGAATACATGGAAAACCTCAAAGATTGAATTTATTAATCACCTAGCGGCTAGGGTTATGACGACATATAAATGGGTTATAGCAGGAACCTGTGGAGTAAATAAGACATGAACTTCCAATGTAATTATGAAATCCTGCCTTAGCCAAGAAGCAATTTCATAAAAACATAAATTATAATTCATTCCACTAAAGAATTATAATTGCACTCCCAGCCTTATTCTCAAAACTAATTATTCAAGCTCTTGTTATTAAATACTAATTATTCTCCCCATGTTAAAATTGCAGATATCCGTCGATTAAATTAAATTAATGACAATTATATTTAATTAGTTTCTTCGATAATTCTTTATGCCCTTCCGCTTAACTTTTGACTGCTAAATTATAAAATCGACTAGCAGGGTTTGGCTCGGTCAAAACATATAAACTTTCTTAAGGGGGTATCATTAATACAAATATTTTAAGATGTGAATTCCATCAATAATTAATATCTACCATATACTTAATACCGTTATCCAACTCATCGGGATTATTAACCCATACAGGATCACACCCTCTAATGAATCAAAACAACCAATATTAAATATACGCAAATAATAATTATTTTAGAATTAAGAGCATAAGCACACATAATAACCATATGGTGTAAATTAATTTATTAAGTTAGTATAAAATTAATTACCCTAACTTGGTCCTATTTATTACACACAAAGTGTACTAGCACAGCGAGTCGGAATAATAGATGACGCTATTATCTGTTTCCCGTAACAGTGACAGGTCTACAAAAACTCTGTACTACATTCGTACTGATTATTTGTCTAATTCTATCTAAACTGTGAACCAAAACTTATATTCTACAAGAATCAGTAACCTAGTCTTTTGTGTGTAAGCCGAAATCTACACACTGGATCAACTAATATGCAGAATAAAGTACACTGATACACAACATTAAATAAATAATGAAATGCGTACATTGCTCATAAAGATTCTCATTAAAATAAAAAAATAATTTTTATTAAAAAAATAAAAATAATACCAAAAATCTAAAGATAGTTTTTAGTATACAACCATAACAATTTTCCACTTACACTTAAAGTCATATGGCTATACATTTGACTCCTATTCCCTTTACTTGATTGTCAAAAGTCTTAGCTGTTAAGCTCGTTGTAAAAGGATTTGTAAGACTGTTTTCTAATACAATCTTGGTCATAGCTACATCACCTCTCTATACGATCTCTCGTATCAGGTGATACTTACGCTCAATGTGTTTTCCTTTCTTGTGAGTCCTTGGTTCCTTCGAGTGGCAACCGCTCCGCTATTATCACAATAAAGTGTTATAGCTGACTGTACTGAAGGCACCACATCCAAATCCAACAAGAGGTTCTTGAGCCAAACGGCCTCCTTGGCTACTTCAGAAGCTGCCACATACTCGACGTCTATAGTGGAATCAGCAATATAGGACTGCTTGATACTCTTTCTACTTATGGCTTCACCTCCCAAGGTAAACACATATCCTGAGGTAGACTTTCTGGAATCCTTATCTGACTGAAAATTTGAGTATATGTACTCCAAAGGTACTAGACCATCTGCCTAGTAAACCAACATATAATTCCTAGTCTCTTTCAGGTACTTGATTATATGTTTTATCGCTGTCCAATGCTAATGCCCTAAATTAGATTGTTATCTGCTAACCATGCCAATAGCAAAACAGATGTCGGTTCTAGTGCAAAGTATAGCATACATGAGACTTTCTACTTCCAAAACAGAAGGAACCGCATTCATCTTCTCTATCTCATTAGGTGTCTTAGGACACTGATCATTTGATAGAGTGATTCCATGCGTAAAAAGAAGAAACCCTTTCTTGGAATCTTACATGCTAAGACGAGCAAGGACAGTATCGATATAAGTAGTTTGTGATAAGCCCAACATCATTTTCCTATGATCTCACCAAAGCTTGATCCCTAGGATGTGACAAGCTTTTCTCAAGTTTTTCATATCGAACTGGCCGGATAACCATACCTTCAACGAAGATAACATCCCAACATTATTTTTGATGAGCAAGATATCATCCAGGTAAAGTACTAAAAATACCACCACGCTTTCACCACGCTTTCATCATGCTTCTTGTACACACAAGACTTGTCGGGATATTGATCAAAGCCATAAGACTTAATGGCTCGATCAAATCGAGTGTTCCAAGACCTAGATGCTTGCTTAACTTCATAAATGGATCTCTTAAGCTTGTACAACATGTGCTCCTAGCCCTTTGCTATAAAACCATCTGATTGTACCATATCGATACACTTGTCAAAACTTCTGTTAAGAAAAGCTGTCTTGATATCCATTTGTTGAATTTTATAATCGAAATGAACCACAATGGATAAGAGAATTCGGATTGACTTAAGCATAGCTATAGGCAAAAAGTCTCATCATAATCAATCCCTTCTTTCTGAGTGAACTCTTTTACAACAAGCTTAGCTTTGAATGGTTCCACTGACCCATCTGCTCCTCTTTTCTTCTTATAGATCCACTTGCATTCGATGAATTTTATCCCTACGGGTGGTTCTACAAGTTCCCAGACCTGATTAGAGTATATAGAATCCATCTCTAAATTTATAGCACTTTGCCAAAATTCTGCATTTTTATCTTGGATTGCTTTGTTGTAGTTACAAGGTTCAATATTCAGTTCTTTAAGGATCCTGTCAAAAGACTCTCCGAAGAATATATACTGATCGGGTTGACGAATAACCCTCCCACTACAACGAGGCATAACCTGTGTCGGTGTACTACTAGTGGCACGTTGTGCTGGTTCTGAACCCTGTGCACCATAATCCACTTCCTGCTTGGGTTGTCAAACCGGCATGTTGAGGGTAGTATCGAGATCTGGTTTAGAATCCGCACTTGCCTCGATAATCCTCCCATTATGACGAGGCAATAGGATACCAGAGACCTATAGTGTTTCTGTTGTACTACTGGTATTACCTCTAAGCTCTTCTAGAATAATTCTACTTCTAGGCCTATGGTTCATTATATAGTCTTATTCCAAGAACTGGACATTGGTACTGACAATGACCTTTTGGTCATTAGGACTATAAAATAAAGCACCCTTCATTTTCCTGGGATACCCAACAAAGAAATAGACGTCCGTTCGCGATTTCAACTTATCTGCTTTTCCCTTCAGCTCGTGTGCTGGACACCCCAAATCTGAATATGTCTTAGACTAGGCTTGCTCTCGGTCCACAATTCTTTGAGAGTAAAAAGTACTGACTTAGAATACACCAAGTTCTTAATATAAGCTTCCATTTCTAATGCTAATCCGCAAAATGAATTATGTAACTCCGAATAACTCATCATAGACCTTACCATCTCCATAAAAGTCCTATTCCTTCTTTTGCTACACCATTCTGCTATAGAGTGCCCAGTGTAGTTAACTGGGATATAATCCCCGCATCTGATAAAAAATCCCTAAACTCTCCCAAGAGGTACTTGCCACCACAGTCGGACCGTAGGGTCTTGATACATTTATCCAGACGTTTCTCAGCTTTTGCCTTAAATTCTTTAAATTTTTCAAAGCATTCAGACTTACGGTGCATCAAATAAATATACCCATACCTTGAGTAATCGTTGATAAAAGTGACAAAACACTCAAAGCCTCTTCTAGTATGGATAGTCATGGGTCCATATAAATCAGAGTGAAGTAATTCTAACAGCTCTTTAACTCTATAACCTTTAGCCAAAAATGGCTTTCTGGTCATTTTCTTCTCTAAGCAAGATTCACAAACTGAAGTGCCTCCACTTCCAATGAACTCAAAGGTCCATTTTTAATCAGTCTATTAATCCTTTTTAGATTGATATGACCTAAGCGTAAGTGCCAATGATACATTTAGTTTACCTTAGAAGGATTCTTTCTCTTACATGGTAAATTAGAAGTGTTATTCAATTTATTCAGTTGCAATATAGGAGAGATAGGAGTAACAACATAAAGATCATCCACCAATGTACCAGAACATATAAACCATTTATTATTTTTAATAACCACGGAGTTTTTAAAATAAACTAAATATCTGTCTTTAATCAATCTAGAAATAGAAATTAAATTTCTTCTAATAGAAGGTACATAAAAACAATTCTTTAAAAATAGAAACCTATCTTTACTAAAACTGAGAGTGATATCTCCTACTACAACTGCTGTCACTCTTGTATTATTGCTAATGTGTAGGTAAATCTCTCCATCACTAAGCTGTCAGATTTTTTAGAACCCCTACAATGAATTGCAAACATGATTAGTGGCTCCCATTTCTACACACCAGGAATGGGTAGATAACACCGTTAAACATGTTTTCACAATTAGTGAACAAAAATTATCTTGATTGTTGATCTTGCTGAGATAAATTAGACATTGCTTCTTTTAGTGTCCTATCTGGTTGCAGTAAAAACATCTGTCTTTCGACTTCTTCACACCAGTTCGTGGCCCATTAACTGCCTTGGAAATAGTGCCACCCTATTTCTAAACTTTTTTCTTGTTCTTGCCTTTCAACTTAGAAGTAGAACCTTATTCAGCAACAAAGGCATTGATTGGCTTCCTAAGAACACCTAGAAGTAGAACCTTCTTTAGCAACAAAGGCATTGATTGGCTTCCTAAGAACACCTTCAGCTATTTGAAGTTCTTTAAGTAGTTCTACCATGAAATAATTAAGTTTGCTCATGGTATAATTAAGGTAAAACTGCTTAAAGCTATTAGGCAGTGACTAAAGTATGATGTCAAAAATTAATCATCTTTAGAACATGATCCCTAACTGGGGTGCCTTTAGCCATATTTGTGTTCATCAAAGATTTTATGGCCACCTGCCTAGCAGCACGATTTTGATCCCTAAACATCTCTTTGAGGTTCATAATTATGTCATAGGCACTGAGTATAGATTGATGCTAATGTTGCAATACATTTGACATGGAAGTTAAAATGTAACACCGCACCATCTAATAAGCCTTCTACCACTTCTGATAAGCCTGGGTTTTCTATTTAGTTGCTCCCTCATTAGGTATGGGTGGATAAAGCACAAACAACACAAACTTATAGTTCTCAGCAGTTAAGACAATATCTAAATTCCTTTTCCAGTCAACATAATTAGGTTCAGTTAGTTTGTTATCTTTGAGTATTTTCGCAAGTGGATTGAAAGCCATTTTAATATCTAAGAATCATATAATTATAAATTATTAATTATGATAAGCAAAAATTTTGAATTCATTTTAAAATTTGATTCCCTCTACCATTTTAAAAAGTACTCGCCAGTAGCTTGGTACATTATAAATAGCATGCCTCGATGGGAAGGTGGTTTACTATTCATCATTCGTCCAGACAGACCAATTTCTATTAATTTTACTATCTAGGCAATAGACCTTACCAAGTAAAATTAAATAGTTAACGTAGTTTCGGTCTTATAAATAATAGCAATAACTCAGATGGAGAGGATACTGTTATTTATAGCTAAGTGTATACCATTACTTAATCCCGAATCAATCGCTTTGCAATGAACTCTTCAAATGGAGAAGTGATCCACACTAACATTTATCTAGAATTATCCCTAAAGGAGGTCTATACCGGTGATACCGCAATTAAATATGTTCGATGGAGAGGAAGGCCCAAATGGCAACACACAAAATTAATTACATCATTTACAAACTACTGATGGAGACCGTCGAATTTATCTGTGAATAAATTTTCTCACCCAGTTAGTTTTAAAAATATTTTTGAGGGTAATAAAACTGTTTAATTTTAACAAATTCATAATTTCGAAATATACCACATGTTACAAAGATTTCGATAAAAATCAATCTTACGTGTCATATGTGTAACTAATAAAATTTTCAATTCTCCCCTTTTATGAAAAAGTATTTTTAAATAAAACTTGATAATTTAATTTTATTATCCAGTGACTCATATTAACCAATTTAAAAAAAATGAATTCATTTAAATTAAACCCTTTGTCAAGCATGCAACAATAATGGTTGTCTATGTTGTTCAGAATCTTACATTCACAACAAAAAATCATAAACAATAATAAACATGGATATGACAATAAATAATCCTGGCTTATATGGTCATTCCAGAATTGCTGAGCCGCCTCATGATCCCAAGGCATCCATCAAACACCATTCCATCATGTCGAAACCCTGATCCATGTCAAAATCTGCAAACATCCTGGCTCAATCCTTGACTAAACATCATTCTGACATTTTAGCCTACTTCCGTCTGGACGGGTTGATGCCGTCCAGATGGTCCTGTTCCAATAGCTTTTTCGTTTGGACGAACGCTGAGGCGTCTGAGCGGATTCCCTCCAAAATGATCTTCGTCTGGATGGAAGGTTGGGGTGTCCAGATGAAATTGGGATTTCTGCACTTCATTTTTGAGAACCCTAGTTGCGCCATCATGCACCAGACTTGTTCTAAATTGATTACAACTCTGCAAAACGACTGAAAACTCTATCGGGGCTTCCAAAACACGATCCAATCTTCAACATCAACTTGTTAAAGAATACAAACTCAGTTACTTTATCTCCATATTAGGAGTTCACATTCAACATACTAGAGAGAGAAGGTTACGTATGATCTTATGCCCCCAATGGAGTTCACATTAATTCAATCACGATCAAAACTGTTGTGAAAACCAAAACAATCATCATACATTCATGTAATCAAACATATATTCATATATGACCATAAAGCTAAGATAAAACGCTACAAAACAAAGGTTTGCAAAGTTCTAGCCTACCCGAACCCCATATGCATAGATCAACAGACATGGACAACATGAACTTGATTCTACCCATATGCAGCATCAAAGACCACTCTGATATTACTTGTAGGGAACTGAATCATAGGAAACTACGATGGTGCATACGAATCGAGTCAAACACAACGTAGCACATGATCTACAACATAGAAAAACTATACAATGTTGAACCGTTTGGACAAACAGCAAAACCATCCGAACGAAATCCATATGGGAAGACCAAAAATAAACCTTGAACCCCAAAATAGAAACCCGGTACACCACAAGGCGGAATAGGGATTATACCTGCTCGATCCCAATATTTCAGGATATGAATTTCGTTAATAATTAATATCCACCATATACTTTATGCCGTTATCTAACTCTTTCGAATTATAAATCCATATAAGATCGCACCCTCAAATGAATCAAAATAACGAATATTAAATATACGCAAATGATAATTATTTTGGGATTAAGAATATAAGCACTCATAATAACCATGGAGTGTAAATTAATTTATTAAGTCAGTATAAAATTAATTATCCCAACTTGGTTCTGTTCAATACACATAAAGTGTACTAGCACAGCGAGTCAAAATAATAAACAACGCTATTATCTGTTCCCTGTAACCAAGATAAGTTTACTAAAACTCTGTGCTACAGTTATACTGATGGTTTATCCAATTTCATCTAAACTGTGAACCAAAACTTATATTCAACAAGAACCGATAATCTAGTCTTCTGTGTGTAAATCGAACTCTACACACTAGATCAACTACTATGTAGAATAAAAGACACTTGTGCACAATATTAAATAAATAATAAAATGCATACATTGCTTATAAATATTTTTATTAAAATAGAAAAATAGGTTTTATTAAAAAAATAAAAAAATTACCAAAAATTTAAACATGATTTTTAGTATACAACCCTAACATGTACCTTCTCTCATCTGCAATCCATACGGTTGTTTGTTCACGCAAAACTTCTTAGCCAAATTTTTCTTTATGTAGAGGCCTTCTAGGTTCTACCAGAGCTCATGTGATGTCTCTACATCAATCATGATGTGAATAACCTCATCTTCCTGATTCAACCAATTCAAACTCGTAGTTGTAAACACCCCAATTTGACCCCACCAAATCTAATGATAAAAACTGAGTGGGATGATGCGCAAAGTCATTAAATGATCGTCGAGAAAAGATTCAAATCCAACACTTCATGAAATCGAACCATAAGATCACAACTTTCGAACCTTGAGGCCACAACCTTTTAAACCTCATGATCTAGTTGTTCACTGGCCTAAATAGTTGTGCCCGCAACCTTTGAACCTTGCGATTGCAACCAGAAACCCTTGAAAACCCTAAAAAATATCGCAGCCGCAACAATCAACCTCGCTATCGTAACCTTCAAAGATTGCGACCGCAACCTTTGTGAGAATATTATAAGCTTGGGACTTGTCACCATCTCATTGGGTGGCATTTTCTATATAAACGTACATTCGATACGAATTTGAGAGGATGAATTACCGACGTCGACACTCTACCAGTCGATTTACTCACACCCCGACCTCTACTACTGTCCTTCCCGAGTATTGGAATTGGAAGCATTTCTAGGTGATCTATTAGACGATTGTTGCATCGTACGACTTCAGGACACGTCTGGATCATCACATTTCAGGTACACTTGTACGAACCCCGACGTTTCTCTCTCCACATTTTCTACCCCCGTGGAGAGGTCAAGTTAGAATTTCAATTTATGATTTACATGATTATTCTTTACATTCACCACTTGTGTTTTGCATGTTTTCTTTTAGTTCGTCACTATTGAATTCTACCATCTTAATTACTTGGGTAACACATCTAATTATAAGATTTCAGTTAGTATAGAACTTTTCATACTTTCGCTATGTTTTAATTAAAGTAGTCATAATATGTTTCTATGATTTCTGTTTTACATCATAAACACATCAAATATTCAAACCCAAAATACTATTTCTTAAAATTCATCAAACAATGCCTAAATTCCTAGCAGTCGCAACAATCAATGTTGCATACGCAACATTCTGGCACTTACATCTTCATGGTCGCAACATTGATCCATGCGCCTGTACACTTTGCCCCATTTTTTTCTTGCGATCGTGGCATCCAAATGTTATGGCTGCAACCTTTTTTCATTTTCAATAGCTTAATTTCACTGTTACAGTATTCTATTGATAATATGTGATGTCCAACATGCAGTCAATGTTATTTCTCAAAGTCTTACTCTTTCATTACCTTGTATTGTGTTTTTGTAGTTTAATTTTGACATGATTAGAGTTTATTAGTTTCTTTTAATGATTCCATTATGTATTTATCGCATGCAGTTTTCATCATGTATCGTTAGTATAGATCTTGCATGATTAGGATTTAAGAATTCTTTTATGTTTTATTTTGTGCTTAATATATCAATATTATGTTATTTTTCATTATTTTGATTTTGATTGATCTTTCTTTACCTCCACTTTCTATATTTGCATGCATTCAAGAAATCTAATTAAAAAATAATGATAATTAGTAGAGGCCAACCTCATGGTTGGGCGAAATGGGGTTGTAGCGATTGGGTACATTTTTAATTTTCAGCTAATTAATTCAATACTAATTAAATTTGTAGAGGTGATTTTTGATGATTGATAATGTGTGTTAGACGTGATTGGCATGAGCGGACATCCCAAAAGATTTATTTTTAATTAATTAACTCTGTAGTGTTAAGAAACATTTTATAGGAAATTAGAATAAAGTTAATTGCTTAATTAAGATTTTGTAAAATTTAATGTTAAAATATGATTATATGTTGTGAGTGTAAGGGGAAGAATCTGAAAAAGAAAAAAAAAGGGAAAATACATCTCAGCCGGAGTTGAGATGTTTCTGGAGAGTCTAGAAACTGCAAAAGAGAAGGAAGGTTATGGATTTTGGAGAAGAGATCATGGGGTCCGATGATCATAAAAGGGATCATCTAGTTGTAGAGAGGGGCAAAAACCCTCAGGACTCCCTCAATCTCTATGTGGTGTACCTCACTCTTCAGCTTTAGAGAGAGAGAGAGAGAGATGAAGGAGAAAGAACGGATAAGTGCGCAACGCGCACCACCACCATGCCTCCCTCGCCCCACCACCTCGAGTACCGACGCCGCCTCTGCCACCCATCACCACTGGCAAGCTCACCCCAACCACCACCAATCACCATCACCGGCGTTGTCTTTCTTGTTTTCTCTTTCCCTTACTGATTTTTCTACCATTGTTGATGCTCACCGTTTGGAACCAATCCTTCCACCAGAAATTGGTGAGTTCATACTCGAAATTGGATCCTGCTAATGAGAGTTCAAGCATTCTACCGTAAGATCCGTGCAATGGAGCAACGGTTACTAGGATATAAAATTCAAGTAACAAAAGCTTCGCGTCGAGTCGTCATGGAGTGGAATTTGAAGATGGCTGAAAACCTAAGCATTTCCCCTACTCGTCTTCTTCACGCCATAGGAGAAGTTTGAGATCCCAAACCCTTGGTCGGCGCTGAGTTGAGAGCAGCAACAGACCTGTCTGGTTAGTGCCGTTCCGGTCTTCTTCATTTCTTACTTTTGGTTGTTGATTTGTAAATTGAATTTATGAGACCCTAATTCACTCATTAAAAATTTGAGAGGTTAATATCAAATTGGGTGACCACTGGAGAATGAAGGTGTAATCAACCGGGGGAATGCATTCTAAGCTTCATGAAGCCTCAACCCAAACTGCCGAACCTAGGGCTTGCAATCTTGGGCGAAATTCCAAATCGCTTGGCTCCGACAAGTAGGATTTAGACTAACTTTAGTGTTTTGATATGATTTGGGTTGAAAATTTATTTGAACCTGAATGGTTTAAATGATTAAGTAAAATTTCAATGAATCTTTGAGACTTATTAAGTTAGCTTCATGAGAATTAGATGCTAAGGCGATGTTTCGCGTTCTAATGATAATATAAACAATATAACTTCATTGTTGTGGATGAGAGGGTCAACAGCTTTATTTCAGTTCACTCGTTCATAATGAATTGGAAATGTAGTTTAATTTATGGAATCAGTGACTAAAACTGGAAAAATGGGATAGGGAGCTAATGATGGAGTGTTGGAACTGTGTAATTTATTAAATTGAGAGTTATAGAATAGATTCATGGGTAATTGGCAGGATTTAGAATTTAATGAGATTACATTTTATAAGAGTAATTGGAAGGTTTTTGTTTCATGGAGAGTGGACCAATTTCATCTTGTGTTTAATAAGTGGGAAAAAAAAAAGTTAGAATATGGGATGTGAGACCCTGACCCGTTTTCTTTTTCGGCATTTTCGGACGCAGATTACGTGTTTTCATTTGAGAATATTTTTGTTGCTTTTGATACATGATCGGGCTTAGATATGCATGCAGGGAAGGTTCCCGGGGCCGTGGGCCGTTGTGGTGCAAATTTCAAAAAAAGATATTTTAGAGGCCTATAAATATCTGGAGTTAAATATTTTCAAAAGATATTTTTTCAAAACTTTTCCATCAAACTTCCTGTTTTCTCTCTGCCTTCTCTCTAAGTTCTTGGGGGCTTGGAGCTCGATTTTTGACGATCAGACTACCGATCCTTGTTATTGGCATCGTGGTCTACGCATTCATCCGAACAGAATTTTATTATGGCAAATCTCAGTTTTGCACATGGATCGAGATGTCAAGTTTTAAACTCACCTAGGTAGGATTCTAGACCTGTATATTTTATAAGGGTGCTACGTGTAATCGTGTGTTTTTACCGGTCAGATTGCTGTAGATCTTATTTTCTGTAAAAGTTGGGTTTTCGGTTTAAAGCCTATTTTTTGTCAATTTTGTGGATGAAATCGGGCGTCGGGTGTTTCTTTTGAGGTCTTGGTGTTAGGCCTGGGCGTGGGTATGTCCGAGGGTCTTAGATCGGGGTTTAAAGCCAATGAATCGAGAGTTTGGAGGATAACCCATTGCTCAAAAATGATTTCTGGGCTTGTTTAGTCGACTGAACCGTGCATTGAGGCATTTTGGTGGTTTTCCAGTGTGTTTTTCAGTCGATTGGGGGCTTGGTTCAGTCGACTAAACTTCTGGGCAGTGTGATTGTGGTTCGGTGGTCGGGTTTCGATTTTCAACTGCCATCCTATGGTATTCAATTGATTAATTTATGGGATTAGTCGATTCAAATACCCGTGGATTTCTTTTGGGGTTCGGTTGGTCATGTGGTGGTTTGGGGGTCATGTTGTGGCCTCAGGTGTTTCGTTTAGATGCCATCCTTAGGTTGACGTGCATGGTTAGATTTTGGGAGTTGTGGCACTGTTGTGTGCGTGTTGGTTATGTTCGGAACGTGTTGGTCCATGGTTCGATTTTCAGGTTAGGTTCTGGTAAGAATCGGTCTGAGGGAGGTTCAGGTGTTGATCTCCGGGTTAGGTGTTGGTCGTCCTGGTGTGTAGTCGGGTCCCAATTTTTGGATGGGTCGTTTAGGTATCGAATGATGAGTGTGTGGCATGTGATGTCGTGTCAGGTTATGTGACGGGTGGCTTCATGCTGTGAGGTTATATGGCTATGTGCATTTATAACTGGTTATGTGCATTTATAACTCTAGTTTATTTATGTACTGAATATGTGGGTGGATTACGTGGTTTTGGCGTCGTATGTGAAACATTGTGGTCACATGTGATCTTATGTTTATAGAACTATGATTAGTTTTATTCTTGTATGTTGTAGGACGGGTATGTGGTCCTATGTGGTCCTTGTGATCGTGAACGGTTATTTTATATGCATGTGTTGCATTGTATATATGGAGCGCGGATAATGGCCCCATGGTGAAAGTCCGTAAAGTTGCATATGAAGGGCGGATAATGACCCTCCGGTGAAAGTCCGTGAAGATATCTGTTGACCCTGGTCGAGAAAGCATAGTGGGGCGAATAAGGGCCCTTTGGTGAAAGTTTGAGAAGATATATGAATCGTATGTGATCGATCTGTGGTCAGGGCTTAGGAGAGAGCCGATGTTTGTGCATACCTATTGTTAGGGCTCGGTGGAAGTCGATTAAATTCTGTCTGTGTTGCATCCGTGGCTCATAGGAGTCGTGGCTCGTAGGAGTCGACATTTGCCTATGTGGCATACTATATATATCATGGATTGCATGTATTGCATATTGGGACGGATAGACCAGTTTTCTTAAAATTATATTAACAGCCTGCAGGAGTCGAAATACTTTGTTAACGGCCTGCGAGAGTCGTAATACTGGAATCGTTTTCAAGGCTCTGATTAGTCCAAAAATGGCTTTTATCATCGCTTTCCCATTGCTTGTGAAAATTGGTTTTTAATGGCTCTTGTGAGTCATGATCTAAAACCGCTTTCAAACTGTTTTCAAGACTTGAAAGAGAGTCTAAACCTGCACTTTGATTTCCTAGCATGTTTTGTTTATATTGCAGCTTGTCTAGTTTCTGCTGAGCTTTGGCTCATAGTGTGGGATAAAATATTTTTAGGTACCGATCACGCGCGCTGATTCGGGGTTACTGGTTGGGAGTGAAAGAGTTGTAGTCTTTCTTTTTGTTTCTATCTGTATCATGTATGCTTAATACATGTTTCTCAGCGTTGGAACCTTGTAATGTATGCCGTTTGGCATTTTTATACAATGCATGTATGTTTATTTTGAGAGTGTATTCTCGGGCTGGGTGTTGTGGTTGTTTGTTTATGGGTGTTTCATGTGGCTCAGAATTTGGGGCTTGATAGATTAGTATCAGAGCTCTAGGTTCGAATACTTAAGAGCCGTGGGAAGAGGGTGTATCCCGTATGAGGTTGGTTGCGTGTTCTTGACTGCATGTGTTTAGATGTTTTAATAACATGACGTGATAGCATGTGGGTCATACGTGAATGATGCGTGTATGTGAGCATGAGGGTTGAATCTTAGGAGTGATAGTCCTGCCTTTGGGCATTTAGATTAACAAACTTGGGAGCCAAGGTAGAAACGCATTTAGATGACGTGATTTCTAGCAGGGAATCTGAGTAGATTATCCTGATTGACGCGTCATTCTTGTTGGTTCTCCACGATATGTGGGATTTTGTTTAGCATGAAGCTATGTGCTTATGTGTTAGCATGCTTATGTGGTTCATGCTATGTGCTGCAACTTATGTCCTGTCCTTTTTCATATAGACGCGATGTCTGCGAGACGAGGGCGAGGCCGTAGTCTAGGCCTTGGTCGTGCTGTTGGCCAAGGGGATATTCCTATCCTTGATGCTAGGGATGCAAATGCTCCCCTCGGACCGATGGACGCGATAGAGTTATTGCATGTGCTGGTTGGCTCTATCCAGTAGCTGGTTGAGGCCTCTAGAGGTGAGGCTATTAGGGAGAGAGTGCCTGAGGCAAGGGCTACAGTGGCGATGCGGGAGTTTAGGCACATGGATCCACCTACCTTTGCTGGTGATCTTGATCCTGTTGTAGCGACTGAGTGGTTGGAGTTGGTGATACGGATCCTCGACACGTTGCAGACCGTGGAGAATGAGTTACGAATTTCATTTGCCACCTTTCAGTTGAGGGGCGCTGCTCATCAGTGGTGGAGATATGCCAGGACAACTGTGGGAGTCACATGGGCGGCCTTTACAGGTGTGTTTCTGGAGAAATACTTCCTAGTGTCGAAGAGGGACTTGTACAGAGAGGAGTTCTACACTCTTACCCAAGGGGCCATGGATGTTATGCTGTACGAGGCCAGGTTTACATGTTTATCCCGATTTGCACCAGAGTTGGTGAGTACAGACGAGCTGCGATCGATGAGGTTTGTGCGAGGCTTGAGGCCGGCGATCAGGGAGTGTGTGGTCGTGATGGGACTTCGTGTGTTCACAGAGCTGGTGGAGACAGCAACGAGGGTGGAGAACATTATGACTGAGATTCGAGCTTCTATGGAGGTCAGGACACCGTAGAGTGAGACAGAGGCGTAGACAGGTGGGCATTCTAGAAAGAGGCAGAGGTCCTCTGGTCCTAGCTTTCACCTATCTGGGTTACCACATCAGTTCTCTACACCAGCATCATCAGTGGCTTCATCTGGGAGGCCAGAGCAGAGGGAGTTGAGGTGTTATCGGTGTGGACAACCAAGGCATTGTGTGTCAAATTGTCCGCAGCCGAGACAGCATCAGGATTCATAGTTGAGGCTATCCCAGAGTCACATACTAGATCAGTCACAAGGGAGAGGGCCGCCGATTTGTTTTGAATGTGGTCAGACTGGACACATCCGCAGGACTTGTCCCCAGAGGGAGGATGCGCCGAGCATGGCAGACACACCAGAGTGTTCATTTATAAGGGCCCTTCGGTGAAAGTCCAAGAAGATATATGAATCGTAAGTGATCGATCTGTGGTCAAGGTGTTGGAGGTAATACTGCCAAGATCATTATTTTTGTAAAACGATTTTTGGTAAAAAACTAACTGGACGGGCAAATGCCGAAACGGGCTCCAGATAAAACTTTTGGCGAAGAACGATCAAAATAAAATCCGTGCAACCAAAGTTAATTTAGAAGAATACCTCTTGTAGATCTAATCTACAACTACGACTTGATTCTGAGTTGAAGCTTCTGTCAGATCTTCTACCATATTCTTTTATGCGATCCTCGAATGTAGTGTGGGCTACGATCCTCCGAGAACTCGTATCGACAGAACCCCGATATATTTTTTAAGTCCTGAAAGATAAAAATAATATATCAAGAATGATATTAAAATCGAATCTAAACTGGTTCAGCCTACCCGTATATATATAGGGCTACAGTAGGGACCTGGGGAGTAATTATGAGTAAGACTTCCAGTGGAACACAGATACCTACGAGCGATTTCTGCAATTATGGAAAGA
>JAULJZ010124987.1:0-11091 GCA_032270985.1 Heliamphora pulchella
TAAATTAGATAATAGAGAGTAGAAAAAAATAACTTATAATTAAATTTTAAAAATAAAATAAAATTTAATTTTTTAAATAAATTAATTAGAATTTTAAAAATTATATTCAAATAAATTAAATATTATAAAAAAATTAAATTGCAGAAAATAAAGCAAATCGAATTAAGGAATTCTAATCTCTAATCTTGATCTCGATCGATTTTTGTTTTGATCTTAATTTTGATTCTAAATCTTCACTTCTTAATTCCCCAACAATTGCACCGAACCCGAATATCACCTAACTCGAATATCGCCAACTCACGAATCACCGATTATTTAAAGAGAAAAGAGTAGAGAGAGTATAAAATTGTTTGAGTGAATTGAAAAAGAGTAGGGAGTCCAATTTATAAGAAAAGAAATATAGATTTTAAAAATAAAAAAAACTAGCCGTTGGGCAGGCCAGAGCCTGACCGGTCTCAACGGATACTTAACCTTGGCCTTTGATTTTCAAATTCAAGCGATCCGGGCCATCAAAAAAAAATTTTGACTGTTGGGGAGCACCGGGACTGGCCGGACCCAACGGTTAGCTTTTAGCGGGCCTAGGGGCAGGCTTTTGGGCCACGGGTCTCGGGTCGGCCTGGCTCGGCCCACGGACTTTAGAGAGGAGGCTCAGGCCCAAAAATTAAGATTACAGGCTTAGGACTCAACCGGGTCAGGCTGGACCCACACAATAACGAGGCCCGAGCATCCCATAGGCCACGGGCCATTTTTACACCTCTACCCAAAACCAAATAGGCTAAAAGTTGAGGGTTGAAAAATAAAATTTTTTAGCTTTTTGAGCTTTAAGCTAAAAGCCAAAAAGGCAGTTTTAAGTTGGTAGCCAAATGATGGCTATTTAGATTATCCCTTTAGGCCTTGTTTGTTATGAGATATTAGGGGAGATGGATTGGATTAGGAGACAATGTTAGCCCATCAAAAAAAATTTGTTCCCTAAATATCTTTATCAAAAGAAATTCAGTCTATCCTCTTATCTAACAGTTAGAAATAATACTACAACTCTTATCGCATTCGGTGGCGGAGCCAATGCACGCAGAGGGACACGTGACCCATCTCATTTTTTTATATGTACATTATTACGTATAAAAAAAATAAAACTATGTATCTAAACTCATAAAATTTGTTTAGTATCTTTATTAAATATAGAACTATTCTATTATTTTAATTTTTTATAGAAATATTTGCAACCACGGGTCTTAAAATAACAAATTTAAAAGATAACCTTTTTAAAATTTTTACTAGGTTAAGACATTTATTCAATTTTTTACACTTATAGATTTTATTCATATGTTACTAGCGAGAGAACATTTAATACACAAAATAATTTTATTTGTTATTGAAATATCATATAAATATCGTGATATTCTTAAAAAAATTACAAAAATTGTTAAGACATTCAAATGTTGCAAATCTTCAAAATGGGCAAAACTTAAAATCAAAATAACAAGTCAATTAAAAACGGTTAAGCTAATACTATAATATTTTAGTTAGTTTGATATGTTTTCAATAATGATTAGCATCTATTTGAATATATAAGTTTTGCACACCCAAAATAAATAAATAAATAAGTTTCTGCCTTAATTGTCACAAAATTTTGTGTTGTATACATTGCAATTTTTTTATATTTATTAATAATTATTTAAGTTTTAGCAATATTCCATTATTATTGGTTATAAAAAAATCAATATTTTAAGTTAATTAGTGCCCCCACTAAATTAGATTCCTAGCTCCGCCGCTGATCGGATTCTTTATCTCATTTTAGCCAAATATGAACCAAAATTCTCACTGTATACATAATCTTATCCATAGTTCATTGATATACAAAAAAAAATACTTGGGATTCCAATATTATTAATCCCTTATATCCTATTCAATCCTATCCAGAATAACAAACAAGCTCTTATTATCTTATTACCTTTTATTTATCTTTATCTTCTCTTTTTCAGTCTTTTATTTATATTTTTTGTTTGACGAGAAAAATTGAAAATAAATAAATAAATAACCCACTAAAGACAAAAATTAACAAATAAATCAGATTTATTAACTTATTTTAACTTATTTTTTTGTTTTTCTATACTTTTTAAATATGTTTATCAAAAGAAATCCAGTCTATCTCAATGAGAAATAAATAAAGAAATATAAAAAAATTAAACCAAAATTTTTTAAATCACTAAAAACAAAAATAAATCACACGCAATAAGAAAATAAATCATTATTCAAAATTGAACCAAGATACCAAACTCGAGTAAATTTTGAAAATATTTGATAGTTTGGTTCTAGTTTGAAAATATAATTTTAAATTTAAATATTTATTTTTTTAAGTTAAAGCATCCCTTTATTCTCTTATTGCTCTTTATTTATTTTTATTTCCTCTTTTTTCAGGTTTTTACTTCATATTTTTGTCACTCTCATGATCATAAGGAGACAAGCATTTCCAATCTTATATGCAGTGGCGCTTAGGTTGTTAGTCGCTGTTTGGATGTCTTAAGAATTTGGTTTTTAAGAAGTGTAGTTTTTTCAGAAAAAAGGGAAATAACAAAAAAGTTATATAGATTGTTTGGGATAATTTTTTGTGGTAACTTTTTTATTTTTTTGTATTTTATTGAAATGTATAAAATGCTTTTACTTTTAGCTTTTTAAGCTGTAATATTTGGAATATTGGCACGGTTATTTTTGTTTTGTAAGTAGGATTGACTTTTTTAAGTAAGGGTATTATAGTAATTTTGTTTTAAAAAAATTATGGTGTTTAGGATATGTATTGATTTTTTTTATTGGATTAAGAGATAAAAAAAGTAAGTTAACTTTTTTTAAAAACTAAATAGTGCAGCTTAAAAGTCTATATTTTTACAAGAAAAATCCAACTTAAAAGCTATCTCAAATAGGCACTCAGTTTGGAGGTTTGATTTCTTCTCGTATGGAAATTTTCTTCTCCATACAATTCTTTTCTCCCAACGATAAGAACTTTTTCTTTTTATTTGAGAATGTATCTTGCTCATTCGATTTACCCATTTAATTAATGTTATGTAAAATTTATAATGTATTTAATTACGTCTACCGACCTTTTGTAGTTAAAAACAAAAGGAATTTCTCAATTATTAATTAATATTAAGCTTTTATGTTTGTATAATTTAGTATGCCTTTCGAGTTCTACGTTGTCATTTTCGTTGCGAAGTTTATATTTTACGAATTTCAAGTGATTGATTTAATATGCTATATATTTTTTAAAATTACTTATATCCTCAAATAGCTTTTTTTTTTAAAAAATTGTAAGAATTATTTTTATATAAAAGTATGTAAATATTTGGTTGATACAAAATTTTGTTTTAAACTTGATTTCTAGCGATGCATAATTTTACATTTTTTACATGATTTGTTTTATAGAAAAATATTTTATGTTATAAAGTTTTTTTTTAGACTCATATATTTTTAAGCATTAATTGAACAAACATACAAAAAAATAAAACAATTATTTTTGTCTCTTTTCCTTTCTCTAAAATAAACGAAGTTTTGTTAAATGAACGAAGCATATGAGGAAAATTATAAGTTCAATTGGAGATCCCTTGTTTTGTGTATCATAGTATAGCCTATTTAATTAAGGGTGATTTTGAGCTAAGTTCACTTGGGTATTTTGTATTTTAAAAAGTCTCAACTAAAAATTATATTTCACTAAATTGTATTTAATATTTTTTATACTAAAATTACCTTTAATGTACCATTCATTCCCCACTACCATCACCGCCACTACTCCCCATTCCACACCACCATCACCACTCTCCATCACCACCATAGCCATTGTCACCATCCCCATCCCCACCACCACCATCACCGCCACCACTTCCCAACATCAACTGTCTCATTTCAACATTCAATGTCTCAGTGAAAGATAACTTATTTAAACATCTATTCTATTAAAAAATATAATAATATATATTTATATTTAATAACTTATGTACTATTAATATTAATTATATGCAATTATTATAATTAATTATACAAAAGGCATATGCTGTTTAATTTAAATAAAAATTGAAAACTAACTTTTTACTATTAATAAAATTAAAATAAAATTAATTCAAAAAACTAATTTATTAAATAATTTACTTACGATCTAAACAAGTTTTTTAAGTTAAAAATGTCAAGGAAAAAAGAGAGGTAAAACTACCTTCTACGCTACTGACAGAAAAGATGGAATCCAGGGGAAAAAAATGAAAAATCATGGAACAAATTAAGGTAAACGTCTGACCTCGTAACTGAGCGTCCGATTGGTAATTAATTTAAAATTTACTCCTTTTTTTTTGTGTTTTTAGCTAAAAAAAAAATTAAATTGAATTCAAAGTAGATTGTTTGGTAACTTAACTTCTAAGGTGATTTTTTTCTTAAATTGATTGTTTAGGTAAAAATTATATATATTTGATATATATAATTTTTATATAGTTGATATTAACAATTATATGTAGTTGGTAGTTGTAGTAAGTTTGTGCTTGGACTAATTTTTTAGTGATTTTTAGATTTTTGATTTTTTTGTGAAATAGTAGATGTCAAATCATGTAGAAAAAGTAAAAAAAGCATAATAAGCCAAATGAGTTGACTTTTTTTTAGCTTTTAAGTCAAAAAAATCACAAAAATAAATTAGCCCAAACACAAGTTAAATAAAGATATTATTGTATTTTGAAAGTGACAAGAATTTGAATATAATAATTTAAGAGTTTGTGTTTAAATTTAATTTTTTGATTTTTTAACTTTTTTATTTTTCAATAAAGCACCGCTTGGTGCGCCGCATGCATGCCTCTCGTTCTTGCGTCTCTTTGGAAATTAGGAGCTCTCTATTACTTTGATTTGGATTGATGAATTGTGATTTTTTATTATTTTTTTTTTACTTTAGACCCATCGTAATGAAAAAAATAAAAAAGTAAAAAATTTCAAAATAATAAATTTTACTAAAAATGATAAGAGTCTAAAAAATATAATAATTTGATCAAATATTGACAAATTTTTTTATTAAATATAAATAAGAGTAATTTTAGTATAAATCTTTTTATTAACTGATAATAGAGTTTTAATCCTAAAGCAATTTTTTCATAGTTTTAGTTTCATGCGATAAGTGATACATTTATCAGTTCATAAAACTGAGATATTAGTTAAATAAAAATTCATCATTTCTTATTCCCAACAATTATGATAGCTTGATAAATGTATCACTTGAATTTTTCTGCTTATTCAAAACGAAAATAATTAACTCTTAAATAGTACAAATTAAACATAATATAATTATTTCAAATTTGATATAATTAAATCTCTTAAAATAAAAGTTGTGGGACTTAATCTTTTATGAGGTTTAAAAAAAGACTAATCTTTAAATTTTTCTATAAATAAAGTTATTAAACTCCGATTTGGCATTTATAAAAAGTTAACTTTTTTTTAAAAATTAGTTTTTAAGTTAAGACTATTTGGTATTTCTATAAAGTCTACTATTTTTTTTCCTCAACAAAAAAGTCTATACACTCAAACTTATTAATTTTTTGAAATGAAATGAAATAATTATTAACAATTCTTGTGCCACATGAATTGAGCTTCCGAGCTTATTTTGTATTTAATATGCTATGACGAGAAACTATTTAAACTGTCAATGTTGTCACATATTGAATACTTATCCAATAAAATATTATTAAAAGTGATTTGTAGTATAATCGTGCAACCCAGAAGCTCGAAATTAATATTGTATAAAAATTGTCAATAGTTATTTTATTTCATTTCAAAAAATAAGTTAGAACGTATAGAACGTGTATAAACTTTTTTGCTCAGAAAAAAAATAGTAAATTTCATAGAGATACCAAATAGTATAACTTAAAAATCAATTAATTTTTTAAATAAAAAAACTAACTTTTTAAAGAAGCCAAATTGGGGTTTATTAACTTTTTTTTATATTTAATAAAAAATTTGTCAATATTTGATCAAATTATTATATTTTTTAGATTCTTATCGTTTTTAGTAAAATTTATTATTTTTTACTTTTTTACTTTTTTACTTTTTTCATTACAGTGAGTCTAAAGTAAAAAAAATTAATAAACAATCACAATTTATCAACCAAACCCAAACTAATGGAGAGTTCCTAATTTCCAAACAGCAACTCGCATGGGATGCACTAAGCGGTGCGGCTTGACGGTGTCCCTAGCACCATTGTTTGTTTTTTTTGGTCAAACGAACAACTTTAAATTTTTAGTATTTTTATTAAAAAAGTCAAAAAACTAAAATTGCTAATGAGAGCCTAAGTGAATTTTAGTCCTAAATGTCAGGATCAAGCACTGACCATCTCACCAAAACTCGCAGGTGGTGATGAATGCGCAACTTTATTTCCTTATACTCATGGCAGCGCAAAGCCCCGCGTCTGTACGTACTGCGAGTGGGCTTAAGGGGTTTCGCAGTGCACACGTGGTGCACCGGTAGGATGGGCGGTCAGTCCCGATGACACGTGGAGAGGGACCCCCTTTACGTACCAGCGAGTCCCTTAAGAGAGATTCTGCCCCCAACCAACACTAAAACTGTTTGTAAATAAAATATTTGGATTTGTAGAAATGTTTGCATGATTTTAAATATCGGTTGCATTACATATCATATATCAATCAATACGAAATGAGAATTTGAACTTTCGATATCGATATTTGCTAATGTATTGATCGATACTATTCGATATCAGCTAATATTGTTCGATATCTACCGATACAAGGGCCCTATTTGGGCTAATGATAAATTTTGCTTATTTTTATATTTTCTGAACTATTTTTTTTACTTTCTTGAATTGTATCGATAAAATGAACGAAAAAAGTAAAAACAATTTGATCAAAAAATTTTTTTTTTTACTAAAGACGAAAATAAACAACATAAAATTTAGCATATTTACTTATTTTCATTTTTTTTGTCTTTTCTGAAATTTTAATATTTTAGTCAAGTTTTTTTTCCGGCTAGTTTCAATAAAAAAAATTTAAAAATATAATAATTTAACTAAACGATTGAAAAAATTTAATAAAAATAACAAAAAACAAATAAAATAAATAAATTAGCAATTATTCCAAATCGGCCAAATCATACAACTTCCATACGTTTTCTAATATTGGGATTTATCACCTATATTGATACATTTTCTAATATTGTGATCGAATCACTAATATTAATATTGATAGGTTTTCTAATACTGCCATTTGATTACGTTGTGTGTGTGTGTGTGTGTGTGTGTGTGTGAGAGAGAGAGAGAGAGAGAGATTCTACATTTGCACTCTCCAAAAGTTGTTGAGAAGAAAATCCAAGAAAAGAGAGATTATAAGGAAGGATGATGCAGCCTGCAGGATGAATCAGTCAGAGCCAAAGGGCACCAGCTTCTTTCAATAATGGAACCAGTTCACCAGAAATATGAGTGGCCATAACCCTTTCCAGCCCACAAAACAACTTCCCACGAACGAAAACCGCCGGAAACTGCAGCCCCCCTTCCCCTCCGCCTCCTTTATTTCCACCGCCGTCGCCGTCTAAAATTCCCGACAGTTCGTCCATCACCGCCTCCTCTTCGCCTTCTCCAACCTCCACAACCGGCGGATTGACGCCGAGCCCCACCAGCAAGCGCTCCGCCACATGGCACAAGCAACACCCACGTCGCCCCAACACTACCACCGCATTCTCTGCCACCAGTTTTCTCACACTTGTCCTGATTTTGATGGAGTTAACACTATGATCGTATGGGTGAAGCTGAGAGTTGGCGGCGGAGGAGGAGGAGGAGGAGGAGTAGGAGGAGAAGGTGGAGGTGGAGGATGGAGGAACCCGGGTTCTGCCCGTGGTTGTCTGGTTCATGTTGTATGGACAGATTTGAGAGAGATCGAGTGAGACGGAGGAAGGGTGGATGAAGGGTTGATTATATGCTTTCGTTTGGTGACGAGAGGGAGGAAATACCAATACACGCCCATCGTGTATTTATAAATTTAGATGGTGATCTTATAAATAAGGGTTTACACATTAACGTGATCCTATATTAAATATAATATATATAGCACGCATAAATTAGATAAATATTACATCACCATGTGGTGTAGAATCAGCCTAAACAATTTTGTGAATGGGTCACATTTTGGTACAAAATTATATATATATATATATTATATTATGCGTTTTCGTTTGAAAACAAATGCACCCATAAAGTCGCTTAAAATTTAATACATGAAAGCGAATAAAATTATTATGCTGTACAAAAATATGTGGTTCTAGTCGTCTAATCAGGTTTTTTTTTTTACAAGAAATAGTTTTCTTTAAACCTATAGACAAGAGGGCAATCATAAATTAATGTAAGCATATCTCAAATTTTCACAAAAATACATAAAATAAATTCTGAACATTGATATGAACGTGAAACTCACAAATATGTGAATTCCACATGTGTATCATGGCTAGCTAGGATGCAATTTTTGTGGCTATGGTTGAAACTCGGCGTCCCTTACTGTTAAATATACAATGAGTTTTGTAATTTAATTAAATATTAAAAAATGGGTGAATAAAATCTATTAACTAATTAGCTGTCCTCCTCTCTTCTTTTTTTCTTTTCATTTAAAACTCAATTTGTTTTATTTCTTCATTTTAAAACTCATTTTTAAAATCTTTATTTTAAACCCAATATTTTTATTTCTCTCTCATAAAAAATATAATTTTAATATCTCTAATTTTTAATATATATGCACACTTACATACTATCCAATAAATATTGCTTTAGTATATATTTTTTTGTTTACATATATTTTTTTGTGGTTTAAATTAAGAGTAAACCTAACAAAAATATAAGAAAAATATCTCTCTTAAAAATAAAAAATATTATTTATTATTTAAGATTAAATTTATAGTTAAATTATTTATAAAATATTTTTAAACACTGAGTAATTGCTATTAAAATTACAATTATATATTTTAATTAAACAATGACACATTTTTACATATTGTACAAAACACTAATGAAAATTGATATTATCAATAATTAGTATATTAATAAAGTAAAATTAGTGTACTAACTGAATTTGCCCTCATTGATTAAATATATAATTACTCATTATAACCATATATTTGTATGAAATCTATGCATTTAATGATAAATCTTATGAAATTAAATGACTGTAATAATATCACTCGGTATTAATAATGAGTATTTACCAATCTATATTTTTTTTGAAAACAATATTTTTTTACTCTGTTTCTCCTTTTATTTTTATTTTTATACAATAATTCAAGTTTCAAAATACAACATAAAGGGAAAGTTTTAAAACAAGTTAATATTGATATATTGTAAAAAAATATTAAATATTATATTTATATCACTTTTAAGTTATCGATCTCAATATATATAATAAAATTAAAAGACTAATTTTTAAAATATTATATTAGATAAGTTTTTATGTTTACTAAATTATTTATTATCAAACATTATTTTAAATCAAAATATATATAATATTTTATTGCGATAAATTTAAAACAATATCCACTATTTTATTTCCTCATTAAAAATCACTTTTTTATTGAGTATGTTATTCTTAACAATGTCTAAAAATATTATTTTTTAAGAAATATAATTTTTTTTTCAAAAGATGAGAAAAAAGTTATAGTGTTTGGAATAATTTTTCAAGGTACCTTTTTTATTTTTCGTTAAAATACTTAATATGTTTTTACTTTTTACTTTTAAATTATAGTATTGGGGATATTGACATTATCTTTTTATTGGTGAGAGTAAAGTTAGCTTTTTAATTGAAGATATTATAATTATTTTGTTCAAAAATATATATTTGGAATGTGTATAAATTTTTTTTTCTATAAAAAAATTAAAAGAATTATTAGCCAAAGGGTTTTTTATATTGATTTTAATAATTTTTATAAATTTAATTTCTAAGAATAAGTGATTTTAAAAAGAATAATATTTATATTTTCTAAAAAGAAAGTGTCAACACATGTTGAGCAAATGAGTTGACACTTTTAGCCAAGAGAAATAATTTATCTATCAAAATAATTAAAACACTTAAGTATTTTTGAGAATATTTTGTATTGAATCCAATTGATAATTAAGTCAAAATTTTAAGGTAAAATATACTTAAAAATATCAAGTGTGTTAACTCTTTGAACAAATGGTTTGACACCTTAACCGTTTGATTAAGATACTTTCAGGTATAAAAAAATTTGTGTCAGCACAAATAAATTTTGTGTCCATACAAAAGAGCAGAAGCTCTCTAGACTTAAAATGAGTCGACACAAAAATGGTTTCACACTTTTAGTATTTGAAATTTTGAGTTGACACAAATACCAAATGAGTTGACACATATATCCCGAGCCTACCTGAAGAAATTTGGTGTTGACACAAATGACCAAGGAGTTGACACAAATATACCGAAGGTTCTTGCAGAATTTTAATGTCGACACTAAGAAGATTTGAGTCGACGCAAATGGTCATGTCCCGGATGTTAAGTTCAAATGAGTCGACACAATATTTATTTGTGTCGACACCTTTGTGTTGGTGAAGAAGATTGCAGAATTTGTGTCGACCCAATCACTTGAAGATCTCTGTTCCAGACATTTTGTGTGACACCAAAGGCTTTTGTGTCGACACCTGCGACGCAAATTCAAATTCGCGGCAGATTTCAACGGTTACATTTTTGACATTTAATGCCTTCACCTACCTCTGACGGTCATGAATACTCAAGAGTTTATATAAGGAGTTATTTCTCAGCATTTAATCTCACTGGAGACTTACAATCACTGTTCTATTACTTAATTCAAAGTCAAAATCCTCAAGCTCTCATTTATTGCTGAACTCCAACTCTTGTTCCTCATATCTTTTTATCTCTTTATTTATTGTCAATCAATTTATGTAAAGAGAGTGGGTGTTTGAGTGAGTGAGTAAATCTTATCAAAGAAGAGTTCAAAAGTGATTAGAAAAAAATAGAAGATTGTTTTCATAGGATTTTCTTAAAGTTGTTAGAGGCTTTTGAATGTGCCCGTAAACATCTGTTTGCTCAATCGAAGTCTTGAGATTGTAAAATTTTA
>JAULJZ010124998.1:0-11090 GCA_032270985.1 Heliamphora pulchella
ATAACAAATAAATGATATACATACATTGCTCATAAAGATTCTCATAAAATGAAAAACTAATTTTATTAAAATAAAATAAAATACTAAAATCATGGTTTTCAGTATACCAACCCTAACACCTAGATTTCCCCGTTAATCTTCACACCTAGGATCTCTAATTCATTCAAAAGACTGATTATTTTTAGAACATGATTCCAAACTAAGGTGCCTTCAGCCATGCTTCATTCGTCAGAGATTTCATGGCCACCTGCCTAGCAGCACTATTTTGATCTCTAAATATTTCGTTATGATTTATAATCATGTCATAGGCACAGGGTATAGACTGATGCTGGTGCTACAATGCATTTGACATAGAAGCCAAAATATAAAAGCGAGCCATCTGATCAGCTTTCAGCCAGTTCTGATAAGCCTAGATTTCTTGTTCGGTTGCCCCCTCATTAGGTACTACTGGACAAATCTCAGATAATATAAATTTATAGTCTCCACAATTAAGATAATATCCAATTTACTTTTCCTGTCTACATAGTTTGGTTCCGTTAGTTAGTTTTTTTTTTTACTATGATCGTGAGTAGATTACAAGCCATTTTAATCTTGAGAATCACATAATTAAAAATAATTAATTATGACAGGCAAAAATCTTAAATTTTATTTTAAATTCATTTTTTCTACCACTTAAAAAATCGCCAACAGCCTGGTACCCTGTGAATAGCATGCCTCGATGGAAGTACATCTGCTATCCATTATTTGTTCAGACAGTTCAATTCTTATTAATTTTACTATCCGAGCAACAGACTGTGCTACGTAAAATTAAATAACTGATATAACTTCGGTCTAGTAATTGATAGCAATAACTCAGATGGATATGATACTATTATTTACAGTTACGTGTTAGCCACCACCTAATCCTGAATCAATCGCTTCATAATAAATATTTCAGATGAAAAAGTGATACACACTATCGATTATTCAGAATTATTCCAGAAAGACATTCGTACTGGCGATACCGTAATTAATTCTGTCCGATGAAGAGGAAGGCCTTACTACCAACACGTAGAATTAATAACATCATTAACGAACTAGTGATGGAGACCCCAAAATTTATCTATGAATAAATTTTTTCTCCCACTTTGTTTTTTAAAATATTCATGAGAGTTATAAAAACTGTTTAATTAAAATAAATTTATTAATTTTGAAGAATCACACGATGTAAAAGATTTTGATTTTTTTCAAACTATCTTTTCGTGTTTTAATGCATAACAAATAAAATATTCCAAAATTCTTATTTATTTAAAAAATTAATTTTAAATAAAAATCAAGAATTTAATTTTATTTTTCAAATTAAACATTTTTCTGAAAAATAATAATTTATTAAAATTAAACTATTTCTTTTAATTAATTCAAAATTCAAAATTAATTTTCACGTTTTTCTAAGATATTTGATTTTTTTAAAAATTATCTTAAACTTGTTATTTTGTAACAAAATAAAATATCTAAAAAAATTTTAAAATAATAATTTTAATTAAAAAATTTATTTTATTTTTCTGTTACAAAAATTAATTAAAATTGAATTTTTTTAAATTAATTAAAATAAACATAAAATATAAAACAGCAATATATATCATCCATGTAATTAAATAATATAAATGCAAGATATATATGTTCCCATTTTATGATCAAATCGAAACTCTATTAAGTTTCATTCTCCTGTTAAATGATAAGTTTGAAATCATTCAATCTTATTAGAATCAGTTTTTCGGCATCCGAAACGTATCAGGAATCGTCGGAACGTATTATTCTAATTATACAACACCACCCGAGTCCCAAAACCATCAAAACAGCTGGCCATAACAGCCCGGCCACCAGCCACTGCTAACCACCGTCAGTGCTGCCTCATCTGACATCCGTTTCTGTCCTAATTTTTTCTGAAAAATAGCTCACGAAATATTCTTTTTTTTTCAAAAAATCAGAACAAAAACAACCCAAAAAACTACATTTGATGAGGACCGAACAGCCCCCACCGCTACCGCCGCCGCTACCGCCGCCGCTACCGCCGCCGCTACTTTTTGCTTCTCCTTTTGTGGTTGTTCCAGATCCGGTTTCCTGCTATTTTCAGCACAGATATACAGCCATATAATTTTCTGAAGAATGCCCCGAAAATAGTCCCAAAAAGCATCAAAACAGCTGCCGAAAATAGTCCTATCGCCGCTGCTACTTATCGCTGCTACCGCTCTTTTTCGTGCCTCTTTTTGTAGCTATTTTTCACAACTTTTTAGACTATTTTTTAGCCATATTTTACTACTATTTTATGCATAAAAATCTTCTCAAAATATTTTCAAAATACCTCAAAAAACCACCAAAAATTGCCCAAAGCCGTCGCCGCCAAAGTCACCACCGACGGGGTTGTTTTGTGCCAGTGTTTCATATTTTTGGAAACTATTTTGATGCGATTTTTTAAGCCTAAAAATTGCAGAAAACTTGCTGAAAAACCTATCACAAAATTCATAAAAAATCACTACGATCTGTGACCCGAAACACCCAAAACCATCACCGATGTCGCCGGTCACCCGTGATTGTTCTTCGTATTCTTCGTGTATTCAAAAAATTTCTTACATATATCAAATAATATTTAAATAACAAAGAAAGTTTTTACATCGAAACTTATGTTCTGAAAGCTCCCAATCGATCTAAAAAGCCTAAACTATCACGATCAACACTCGTGACTAACAATAAAAATTAAATCATCATTCAAAACGGCACTGATACTAATTGTTAGAGGCAAACTACCAAGATCTTTGATTTGAATATGATTTTTTGGATAAACAAATACTGGATAGGCAATCGCTAAAACATGCTCCAGTTTAAAACTTTTTGACGTCGAACGATCAAAATAAAACCCGTACTCCTAAAGTTAGATTCGAGATTACACCTTTCAAAATCTAATAGAATGATTTTAGTTACTACAACAATCATGAATGTGAATCCTTCGAGTTAAAGCCTTGATCAAGTCTTCTACTATATTCCCAAATGCGAGTCACGAACGTAAAGTGGGCTACGATCTATCGTGATCTTGAACCTGCTAATCTATCTACCTAGGATTTACGTAAAAACCCTAATTCAATAATAAATGTAATGTGGAATATGGGTTAGGTTTAGCATAACCGCATATATATAGGGTTACAGTAGGGACTTGTGGAGTAAATATGACTTGAATTTCTAATATAATTATGAAAACCCACCTGCCCCTGAGATAATTTCATAAAAATATAAATTATAATTTATACCACTAAAGAATCGTAATTGCACTCCCAGCCACATTCTCAAAATCGATTATTCGAACTCTAGTTATTAAATACTTAATTCATCTCTTCACATTAAGATTTTCGATACCCGCCAACTAAATTTAATTACTGATAATTTAATTTAATCGGCTTCTTAAAATTTCTTAAGCCTAACTTATTTGATGGCTAGATAATTAAATCCACCTGTAAAGTTTGGCTCTGTCAAAACTTATAAACTTTCTTAAGAGGGTATCGTCAATCTTGAACAATTGGGACGTAGATTCCGTCGATAATTAATATTTGGCATATATTTAATACTGCTATCCAACTCACCGAAAATATTAACTCGTAAAAGATCGCACCCTCTAATGAGTCAAAACAACGAATTCTAAATGTACGCGAATAATAATTATTTCGGGATTAAAAGCATAAGTACTCATAATAACCTTAGAGTGTGAATTAATTTATATAGTCAGTATAAAATTAATTATCCCAATGTGGTCCTATTCAATATACAAAGTGTACTAGTATAGAGAGTCGGAACAATAGACGATACTATTATCTATTCCCCGTAACCAAGACATGCCTACTAAAACTCTGTGCTACAGTCGTACCAATAGTTTGTCTAATTCCATCTAAACTGTGAACTATAAATTTATATTTTACAAGAACCTATAATCCAGTCTTCTGTGTGCAAGTTATACTCTATACACCATATTAAATACTATACAAAATAAATGACATCTATGATTAACATTAAAAATATGATATCGCATACATTGCTTGTTAAGATACTCATAAAATTGAAAATAATTTTATTAAGGAATAAAATAAAATACTAAAACTAACAAAATTAATGGTTTCTTAGGATACAACCCTGACAATCCACATATCAACATCATCCACCTAACCACGGAGACCAACGAACGTTAAAACGAGGCTCAACCTGTGACACCCCGTTCCCCGGACATGTCGGGACATATGTAACTATAAATAAAGGACATATTCTAGTCGAAAGTTCAAAAATATATAAGATAACTACTACATCATTAACGGTTCAGAGATTGTTTAAAACATTTAATAATTACAGTCATCTAGAAAGCTCAATAAAAGTTACATTATGTCCGTGGAAAACTGAATAAAAAGATCAAAAAGTAAACATTCTACGTCTTCAAGCTGCATCGTTGGGGTTAACCTGCTCTTGCCACCCTTCCCCTTCTTCGTAGTCTTCTTTCTCGGCGAACACGTCTTCCTCAAAGGGTCCTTCTTCTTGACCTGTAGCATGAATGCCATGAGCCGGAGCCCAGAAGCAAATTTTCTAAACCATCTAACAAACTCACGACAAGATATTCTCTAATACATATCGTATAACACCCAATGCAAAGTTAAGGGAATAGAGATATAGGCAAATTACCATTTTCAATAGGATGAGCACATGTAAGAATAGAAGTGTGAGTATGTGATGCAGATGAATGCAATGCAAATGCCCAATCCCAAGTACTTCCAGAACAGTATCACAAATTTCACGCCAAGAATTACAGAGTAGACTTGATGGTATATTGATCACTTACCCTATCCTAGCCTCATTGCGAAAGGTAAACACTCGCGTCAGCTACATGCTTCAATTGTTTTACTCAATGGCAACAGCGTGGGGGTGGGCCAACCAATTTTATCAATCCTTATTCGAGCCAACCGATCCCACATTAAGTACTAGGATGCTCTTTAAGCGCCAACCTAAAATCTAATTAAAGCTCGTTATGATCTCATGGTGCCTAAATCTCCCTTATATAATAAAAACCCCCAATTCAATATCAAATATGGCAACCAGGGACGCCCTAGACCCATAACCACTGAATAATTAATTTTCATGATGCCCAACCCAATCGAAAGATATGAAAGAGACTCCGATAACCCAAGATGAAATCAAGAAATTCCCATGATGTGCAATATGCCTCTCGTGTACAATTAATCATTGCATGGTATATAAACATGACATGGCACATAGTATAACTTGCTAAAGTATCAAGTACAAGTATACGAAACATAATCATAACTTAGGCAACATAGAATCGGACTATTGGCATGAGTTAATTTCATCAAAAGCATTATTTTCATACACTAATTACTCACAAAGTTCATATAAGGATCACATACTCAAGTCTCAAAAGTAACACACCATTCGAACATTTAGCCAATTTTAGGTACAAGTTTAATTGCTAGTTTTAAAGTTGCGACAATGTTTCGAAGAACATAGACATTGATTTAATTTTTGAACATTTAACACCAAATAGATAAAAATATTTCCCATAACTTTCATATTAATCACCAAGGTCAGTTCCTAAAGTAAAAAGGTTATTTATTTTAATTTAGCGAAAACTATTCAGCACATTATAGAGAAAAACTCTGAAATTGGGTCTCTATTGGCCACGGTTTTGGGGCATCAATTCAAGGTATATGGTTCTTATTTTGGGTGGGGTTCTAGTTTAAAATGTTCCCTACAAGTTTCATGTTCTTTGGTAAGGTAGGTTATTTAGAAAAAGTTTGAGATTTTGGCCAATTTATAAAAAGGGTCCAGTCAGTCTCAAAAGGGTTTGTAGAGTGTGTTTTTAACACAGAATGCTCAAAACCCTTGCGGCATCATCCGAGGGTATTTTGGGCTGATTTTTTCTTCGTAATTAGTTTAATATGTTAGATACATTTTTCATATTTTGGCTCTCACAAAAACGTGTGACAGAGAGGTCTGTCAGTCACTAAACCTCAACAGTGACTTGGGAAGGTGTTTTGACCCCTCAAGACTTCATCTTTTTGGATCATTTTTGGTGGAAATAAATATAAATATGTCCTCTATAGGTCTTACGTTTTGACCTAAGCTCGGTTCTCACTTTAACTTAATGTTTTTAGGTCTATAACTCACAGTGGTCAAGATCTGACACTCTTTGGAAAAATGATATATCTTGAGTTCTACCCAGCGAAATCACTTAAAACCAATTTTATATGAAAGAGAACTCCAAAATATAGATCTGGACACAAAAATTACTTTAAAATCATTTTTCTACAATTAGTTATGATATTTTAAATTTGGTGGCATGAAATAAGTAAGTCGAAAAAATCAGGCAACTTAGGGTTTTGGTTGCTTAGCTTATGTTGTGTACATTTTTGACATGTTTTCTTTGCATGCATGTTATAAACTCACATAAACGAAGACTTCAGAATACACACAAGCCATAAAACTTAAAAATATACACATGCAAGATCATACAAAACACAATCTTGCCCTAACAGTCAACTATTTGCATCTACAACGCCTTTTTTGAGTTATTTTTCATTTCTTTTTCTTAGGGTTTGTTATAGAGATGGATTGTCATGCCCCAAACACCAGGGTCACGCGAAAGTCCACCCAAACATCGTTTATGAAAATAAGATTTTCAAAAGAAATCAAATCTGCAACATTTGGATAAAATTCTCACAGTTCAACTTTCATAAACTGAAAACATGCATATCATACATGAATAAGCATATCGCCCAAAGGCGTACAAAACCAGCTATTAAGTAGGTCAACTCTACAACTAGGTCAACTCCTCATGCTCATCTGAAAAGGTTTTACAGCAAAATCTCACACCGTAAGCCGAAGCCCAATAGAACATAGACAATAAAACTGTTAAGCAGGCTATGCAATTATACACACGGGCTCGACCACAAGAGCCAAAAAGGGTTTTTCTTTCAAAAACCACCAATTTTCCATCAGACTAGCACAAGTCTCAAAAAGGTTTTATCTCATAAAATTTCATGTTTTCGTGCTTCAAACTATGCATATCATCCTAACAGATATCATGCCACAGTTAAGGGAAAGCTGTAAAAATACAGTAAGCTCGACTCAAGACACACAATCGAGTCGAAAGATCAAATGTAATCCTATGTACCGACTCTGCCATACAGACAAAGGTAACAACTACGGACTCCTGTCCATTATCCTAGTTCTGAACCACTTAAGGCCTGTTAGATAATGGCAAGTTCTATACGGCATTACAACAACAATGCCATTCACAGAGGCAACCGACTTCTTTACGAATTTTCATGACCGATGGGAAAACACCCAAACCACGCACTTTCTCCTTTAAGGATTGCCACGACCAATGGATGAAGCATAACCAAACCACGTTTACGAGGATTAACTTGAGATACCGTAGCAAACCCACTTTGCACACGTTTTTGGACTTCCACCAAAGAGCAATAGAAGCCTAACTCAAAACCACACACTGTCACGGTACATCTGTGGAAACATTTAAAAACCCACCGTAGCTCAACTGCGAAAAGCCACAAAACAGTTTATACAACACATGTATAAAAGAGATCCAATCCATCAAAATGGAGATCTAAAATCATTTCCAACAAAATGTTTAAAAGGTGAGACTCAACCCCACAGGTTAGCTCCAAACCTCCAAAAAGACGTTTTTCGCCATTTTCTCAAAACACCTCGTTTTCAAATCTCCTTTTGAAAACGACGGATACCACGTACTCGAAACATGCATACAACCAAGAAAAGGCGTAAAAATCTACTTTTACCCAAAAATCAAGGTTTACACATAAAAATCTCATTTGATGTATTTTTTACCCGATGAAAATATGTATAATTACATATATCACCCTTATACAATAGTAGAGTTTGGAATCCTACCTCGGAGAGTCAAGAACTCGACATCTCAAAATTGAACGGTGTTAGAACAAGAATATAACCAGATGGATGTGAAGCCCTCAACCTCGATAGCAAGGATCCACAAAGGATCGAACACAAAACCAAGTCCCGGGCCCTCAAAGCTAGAGAGAAGGCAGAGAAAAGAGGTTTTTTAGCCTGGAAAAAAGAGAATATCAAAATATCTCAGCCTCTGGGGTATTTATAATCGCAGCAAAAAGGCACTGTTCAGTCAACCGAACCCTTGAGTTTAGTTGACCGAACTCAGAAAACTTGGTTCAGTCAACCGAACTCAAGACCAGAAGCGTACTGGAATCAGTAGTGGTTTCTCAGCCTAAAAACCAACCCAACCAACCTAAATAAGGTCCGAGAAAGCATAAAACACATCTACACATGCTGTTCTACAACTTTAAAGCATAACTCATGCATCGAGGTTATTCATACGCTGAAATAAACATGTCAAATATATAAATAACCTAAAAGAATAGGTTTAGGGTCTCACATGGATTGAGGGGTATCTTGACGAAGGATATCAGAAGGTTTAAGGGAGTTGCTTACCTCTTTTAATGCGACAAGATTGAAGGAGAATAGAACTTAGCTTCAATGATCCTTCCTTGATCATTTCCTCCTTCCTCTTCCTTCCTTCTTTCTTCTTCTCTATTAGAACACTTAGATAATTTTTGTAGTAGCTCTCCCTCTCTCACTATCTCTCTCAATCGAATGTGTATATGGAGAATGGGGGGTTAGGTCTTGTTTTTATAGAAAAAAATGCAATTGAGGATTAATTATTACAAAATTTTAAAATTTAAATTTTCTTTGATCCGCATTGGTTGCATGGGAGGTGGGATTAATGGAGATATACAAAAATTAGATTTTGGGGCAGGGGGTTTCAGTCACGCATGTTTGGGAGACTAAAAATCTGATTTTGTATTTAATTAGGGTTTTAAATTGTATTTTGGTACATTATTGTAAATATAAATGCATAAAATATTAATTTTATGTACTTTTTTGGTATCTAAACCTACTAAAACTTATTATATTAATATATTTATAATTAATTTAGTCTTTTCATGATTTATCATAATTTTGATAGCAATTAATTAAATAGATATAGGCTTTTAAGCTAAATTAAACTAATTTGATTAGAATTAGCTTTTTAACTTATTTATTATGTAGAGATTTTAAATAATTATTTGTTTGTTTTTGTTAACCTATATTATTATATTATTACATATATTACATGCATAAAAAGTATTGGGTCATAATAATACATTATTTTAAACATCTTTTTCTCATTTTTAAGCTTAAAAAGGCAAAAGTAGCTTTTTGGGCACAAATTCCTATGTAGCCAGCCATGCAACGGCAATTTGGTTATTTTTATTGTTATTTTGTATTTTAATAATTAATTGTATATAAATATCTGATTTTGGGTACCCATGTGTCAAATTTTAAATTTTTAAGACTTTTTGCTGTATTATGGGCAAAATAGTCATTTTACCCTAATTATGAGAATTTTTTTTAAAAATTTTATAGTTTATGTTATTTACTTAATTTAAGCTATTTTGAGACTTTTCTAAGTGTTAGGGTTTTATCTCTGAGTATTTAGTGTCTTTTAGGGTTTCTGGGTTAAATAGGGTTTTTGGGCTGGTTAGGGTTTTTTTTATTCATATAGTGACCTAAGTTCTCATCGTCTATCTATCGCTAATACTAGTGTTTGAGCCGGGTCATTATATTTTAGGTGGTTACTACTAGGGTCCGGACCGAGGTGTTACAATCTACCCCCTTAAATAAATTTTGTCCTCGAAATTTCGTGCGAAAGGCTATGGATTATTACTTGTATCTCTTCTCTTCAAAATTGTGTCCTTGAATTGTTTGTTATTGAGGGTGTGGAAACGGTTTGGTTGATACGTTCAACATTTTGGGGAAAACAATTGTTTAACTTTACTAATTCTTTGAACCGATCACTACGAAATTTTCAATGATCAAGTCGCATACTTGTGGCGCAAGAATTTGTTTGACTAGAGCTAACCTAAAAGCCTTTGTTCTTCAAGTGCATCTTTTCCTGAAATAATGTAACAAGTTTAGCTAACGTATACCTTAGAGTTCGTAAATTCGGGCGTACCTCCAATCACCAACGAATACTCCTTTTTCTCTTATGGAGGCGAGTCTCTTGTCCATTAGTTCTCTTGTTGGTCAAGTTGTATTATCCTTCTCGAATCGCCCGTTCCCTTCTTATGAATATTATAGTTTCTCCTCCTTGGTAGCAGGCATTCAAACTTTCTATGTCCGATCTTATTACAGTTAAAGCAGAGCGTTGAGTTTGCCTTCTGTAGAGGGCGAATGCTCCACTCTTCACTCTCTGGTTGGTCGGGTTGCACCACCTTTTTCAACCCACTTGTTCCTTGTTGGAAAAAATTTGTTTGATCCTCGTAACTCTGTTCTAGCTAACGGTGGTCATAGTTTAATTTCCTTCGTAGTGGGCGCTCAAATCGTTTATATCCTAGCCTATGGCATTGATAGCAAATTTTTAATTTTGGTGTCCTTTCTCCTAGTTGTTGTGAGACCCTAATCCATTTTATTTTTGGAATAATCTAAGTATTGACGGAGTTTGAGTTAACCTTTGACTTCGATGTGTTGGGGGTTGTGCTTCTTCATAGTAGAACAGCCTGTGCGTATGAGCTTTACGCTTGGTCGGATTTGAAAGAGGCTTGTTTGGCTAGAGTTTGAGCTGAAAAACCAGTTTTGCGTTCAAAAACACACTGTCCAGCAGTTCAGTTGACTAGAGAGCTTGTCCTAGTCGACTGGACCAAAAATTTTGAGTTCAGTCGACTAGACATGGGGTTCATGTTAGGAATGTATACTGAAAAGCCTTGCTTTTTAGGTTTTTTTTATTTTTATTCTTGATCCCTGGCATATTAATGAGAAACATTAGAGATATTTTTTCATTCGTGGTTTCATATTTATATTTGTGATGAATGAATGCATAGTCCGTATATTATATCCAGTATTTGACTCGGTGTATGCTGCACGAAAGATCAGGTCATGGGTTCTGACAGATTATACAGGTAGGCTCACAATCGCAATGGACCCGGACATTCCATTGGTACGATTGTAGCACATCG
>JAULJZ010125009.1:0-11090 GCA_032270985.1 Heliamphora pulchella
ACAGAATATCGGACATCTATGCATAACAAATAAATGATATACATACATTGCTCATAAAGATTCTCATAAAATGAAAACTAATTTTATTAAAAATAAAATTAAATACTAAAAACATGATTTTCAGTATACCAACCCTAACAACATAACCCTAAAAGATTTATTGGTCCTAAAAGAATGGTTCTAAGAAGCTATATGTTCATGAAAAAGGCTAGTAGGTCTTCACTCAGTGTACCTTCTGAATAGAGTTAAGAATATACCTCTTAATGCCAAGAATGGTGCAAGGCATGGTCACACGGTATGCAATAACTCTTTTTGCCTCATCTATAGAAGCATGTGGTCAGAAAGCTTGCTGGCTTCCCCGACATAGCCCTGAGACAGTGAACTGACCGAGGTATTGGGTAAGCAGAGCGAGGGTTTAAGAACTAAGCACACAAATATACAAATACAGATGCGAATACCAATGAAAAAGTTTATAGTAAGAACAATTGATATTTCATGTTAAGCTCTCTTATATTTTTTTAAAAAAAAATCAGTCCGCAGCGGAGTCCCCAAAAAACTGCAGGTGTTTTTTTGGAGATTGGGAGGGAGAATGCTCTTGATATCCATCGTTTTTAGAATAATGTTCTTTTTCTATTTAAAATGGAAAAATCTAAGATATCCAAACTCATTTTTAAAACAAAATGGAGTCGCCACTTGATTTTTGAGAAAACCAAGAAAAATAAAATAAGGCTGCGGGTCTTTTAAAAGTGTAACTAGAGAAAAAGATGGTTTGGGGACTAAAGTACGAGAAGGGAAGGTGTTAGGCACCCTTCTTGCCCAACCACGGGGTTGGCCTCTATTTTGTCAATGTTGGTTCTTATTATAAACTTTTTTAAATGTAACATATACAAAACGGGAGATTGAAGAGAGTTCAAGCAAAAGCAATTCACAAATTAAAACCTAACTACGATTCTCAAGGTCATACAATTTGGTTATTATTTTTTTGATATGCCACACGTATAATTTGAGCAAAGCAAAGCGAAAAGCATGTGAGTGAGCAATAAAATAAATAAATTAAAACCTAAGGGACATGCAACAAAGTTTCAATTTCTAACATGTTATGAACAGGCTATACAGAACAAAACAGAAAAGATTAAAACACTATTTCGAGCTACTAGATATACACAAAATACATGGCCATGGCAACTATTGTTGCGGTCGTGAGAAAATAAGGCACAAAACTAGCAGTTGTGCCAAACACAGGGTAATCACAAAAAACAGGATGAAAAATACTTACGGCCGTGACAAACAAAGGTCGATGCTATGGTTTTATAAAGGTCTAAAAAAGGGGAACACAGAACAAGACCCAAAGGAGGCTCAAATGTACAGGATAAGCAGAGCAAAGGCCATGACCTATTGATTCTAAGTCAAATCTACCACCCTTCATCCGATATGCAAATAATAACTTAAAACAGGATATACAAGATACTAAAAATGAAAACAAAATATGATACGCACATTTCTCTTGTTACTAGCCTCAACAAACCTTACAATCGTAGCAAAGGTAGGTGACGACTGTGACAATCATAGAAATAAAGATTGAGGCACTCATAGCAAACGCGCGGTCTGCACGGTGTGGCTTAGAAAACACATGGCCGTGACATTGAAAGGTCGCTACCGTTGTATTTTAAATCTACATAATACATGGGAATGAAGTTATAAAGAACAAAGACCATGGCCTATTTGGTCTAGGCTCGATCCTCTGTTCACCATCAACCAAGAAAATAAACTAAGGCATAGAAATGAAGCGATACTAAACAGAACAGTAAAAAGAGAAAAAATCATAAAATAAATGAGCATCAAGGGGGTTTTAAAGGAGTTTTCACATCTTAGCCTAAAAACAAAGGTCGTGGTCGTGACTATAGGATGTCACAGCCATACTATTTATAGGCATAAAGATGGTGGCTAGGCACAAAACCACATAGCTGTTACTATGAGTTTAACAAAACATGCGGCTGTTACATCCGAAGGTCGCGGTCGTTACGTTTCAGAACCTCAAAAAACTGTTGGTGTACTTAGTGTGCTTGTGAGCATCAAAATGAAATGAAAATGGCAGTAAATATATGAAATAGAAAGCCATGAATATACTATTTATAATAAAAACTTGAAAAAATATTACTTGTATTGAAATAAATAGCAAATAAGGGAAAAAGAATAGAAGAAACGTCACCCACGACACCCTCGGGGGAAGAAAATGAGGGTTTATAGAAGAGTTATGATTTCTAAGGTTACCTCGTATCAATATCCACCTCGAATAGCCCCTCGGGGGTTAGAATAGGATGGCCCCAAATTGATATTAGCTCTACGAGCTCTTCCAATTCAAGCAAGAACATGACCAAGGCTCGAGAAACATGAAATGGATGGGTGAGTGTTGATTTTGGCATTGTTTGGACCTCCAGATTCTTTCTCTCTTGTTTTTGCTTGGAATTGTCGCCTATTTATAGGGAAGGCGAGCAACACAGACCCCTTCTGGGATACTGCTACCGGTCCAAAAAGGGGTAAAAGTGACGGGTACTACTTTTTTTCTTTTATATAGTACAGGCCGCTACATTTATGGTGGTGAAAAAGACAACCGTGATTTTCAAAAGTCATGACCTGGATAAAAAGACAACGGCCTTGATAAAGAAAGTCACGGCTTAGTTTAGGATTTTCAAAAAGGTTACAATCGTGAGAGTAAAGACACGGCTTGTTCTAGGGTTTTCAACAATGTGGTGGCCATGAGGATAGTAATGTCACGGTCTAAGGGACTTTTTGTAATTTTCTTGGATTTTGAGCCGTATTTGTGTTTTTACTTGCTTGGGAGTATCTTTGAACATAATTCTCATACTTCTGTCATTGGAGCATATTCGAGACAGGTGCTTAAGATTCGGCTTGGTCGAATTGAGGTGTCTACAGGGTGTTCCTTAAAAAAATCGAAAATGGCTTGGTATGTGAATAAATTGAGCTTGAACAGCTCCGCGGTAACAGACCAAAAACTTGCGCAGACTTAGTGCCATTCCCATCGAATTAGCCTCTAAAAATCTGTGCTTTAGGTGCCGTGCTCCCTTAGACGAGGCTTATAAAACGAGCTTTGAGTATATGATTGGTATACTTGTATGTTGGACAAAATGAGGTAAAGGGTTGTTGGTTTGAGAAACAATGAGTTTGAAAGAAATATAATTGAAAATGTTTCACCAAGGGGTTTATGGGGATGAGTATTTGAGTATGGCATTAAAAGAGATTAGTTGACGCGAACTTGAGAATTGGGAATTAATGAAGATAAGAGATGATTTAAAAAGGAAAGTTAACAATTTAATGATAAATGAATAAATGTGAATGGATAATCTCATGATAATGATGTTGGGTTAAACAAATTGTGACATGGAATATATATTTGTGAATTTATACAATTGTGTAACGCAAATGAATAATACACATGAAAATGGCGAATTAACGAGAAACATAACGATACTAAAACAAGGGATTAAAGATAATTGAATAGCTTCATCAAAATAAAAAGAAAAAGGGTGTGTGTGAGTTTTGATTAGTTATGGAGAGGTTTTGAATGTTACTGCATGATGTCATCTTCATCCACACCTCACATATCATGCATTACATCATTTTCAGTCATTATCCTATGAGTTTCGGCTCATGTTGTTTATATCCAATGTTTTTTAGGTTCTAATAAAAGGAGAATCGGCGTAGAAGATATGCTTTGAGCCTGACTTGTGTGTTGAAGAATAAAAGAAATATATCTTTGATTTGTAATTGAAATATGTAACTTATTTTTGTAAAATGTCAAAAATAAAAAGGTTGGATAGCACCTCATGTTATGGACTTAAAGTAAAATATTTTTTTGAAATTTCCACACTTATTATGGAGAAATGTAATTTTCTTAGCCTTTAGATGGAATTTGATATGTTGATAAAGAAGTCCTAAAGTTAAATTAGTGTCTGTAATGACTTGAATGTTTACATAACTCTATAGAATTTCATTTTGAAGAATTTGGGTTTGTCTTGGATGAATGCCATTGTAGTGATATGGAGAAGGTTAGTTGTTTCGTAGTTTTAAACTGTGATGGAAAGTTGAGATCCAGGCAGAGTTTGAGTATATGTTATGATTTGAGTTTGATAGGTTGTTCTAAACTGGATAGTCTGAAAAACATAATAGACTGTGTTGAATTTTATAAATTTTATACTTATATTATTTTATAAATTTAGGAGTTAATTTTTTTTAAAACAAGTAAAAGACTCAAGAGAATATCATTAATGAAATTCTAGTCATAGAAAGAATGAGTTATCATGTGGGAATCACGTGCCTCGGAGTCGGTGGCGTTACAAGTTTCCTAATCTCATTATACTTCAACTAATTCATCATAGTAGAAATTTCACTTGGAGACAACTTCTTAGTTATCTAATTAAATAAGAATAATTATAATGGATTGATAATTATCGTATTAAACATATAATATATGTGTCGTAATTATGTGAGACATAAATTGAATAAATATTTAATCTAACGCTCAAGCCATGCTTAGTTCGGTTGTGGGCTCTTGTAAAATTGGATAGCTTGATTATTTCAAATATTTGAATTGAGAAAATTACTAAAATAGTTTTTATTGAGGGCTTTAAAACTTGATCTCGTATAAAGACAAGAGTGCAATATTTGTGAAACTTGACTCGTAAAGCGTGATTAATGTGAGAACTCATAGATGAGTTAGTAGGTAGTTGAAGTACTTAATGATCTATGCGAATACTTAGACGATAGCTTTAAGCAAAATTTTGTGCAGAGAGCCTTGAAGAGTGATTGAGAATTGTCACTCATTTTTCCATTATCGAAAGCCTCTTTATATAGACTTAAGAGAGGGATATTAAATTTAAAAATTCCCTTAATTTGAGTTTTACTTGATTTAATTTTCTAAATGAGAAAAGAATGATCTCTTATTTTATGAAAAAAATCAATTTTAATTTTAAATCTCACTAATTTATTTATTGAGAGATTTTTACATATATAAGTGTAGGACCCGTGTCATTAGATCAAATTAATATATATTGCTCTTTTTGTTTATTAGGAATGGCAATGAAGTAGATCGTGGGCGAGGATCTTATGTCCCATCCTCATTTCATATTTTATCGGCACGGGAATAGGGAGAAAAAGTGAAGAAAGAAGCGGAGACGTGGCAGGTGTGGAGATATATGAGAGAATATTTATAAAATTCAAGCAGATGATATTAGTGAGAGATAAAAATAATATAATAATTAAATTAATAGTTGATGAACTATTGAAATTAAAAATATGAGAAACAAAATATAGAGATGAAAAATGAGAAATAAATATAATATTTTTTTTGTTTTAGTCTTTGTCATATTTTTAAATATAAACTTTATCAATGTATTTATATCTATAAATATATTTATATTACGTAATTGAAGACAGGACAAAACAAATTGACAGCAACTTTTTTTCATTCTCACTAGAAATGTTTTCGTGGCGAAAAAAATTCATAAATAATAAGAACGAAGACATGTAAGGATATGACCAGGCAAAGTAGAATGTCATGTCCCAATTGGGTTAGTAAATTTTACCGTCCTAAAAAGGCGAAAAACCTGGCTGGTCTACTAAAATAAGCTACTCTAAATATTATAATTTTCATGATAAAAATAAGGGTAAATTATATTAACCTCCCTGAGGTTTCGGTTAAATATAGTTAAATTCATACGTTTGGAATAATTACATTATCACCCCTTGACGTTAATTACTTTTAAACGGCGTTAACAAAAAACAAAATTAAATGACAAAAATACCTCTTTCCCCCAATCTCTCTCTCTCTCTCTCTCTCTCTTTTGTTCCACCACCGTGCCCGTCGCCGTCGTCCACCGCCGTACTAGTCACCGCCGTCCATTGCCGTGCTAGACCGTACTAGTCACCGCCGTACTAGTCACCGTCCATTGCCGTACTAGTCACCGCCGTACTAGTCACCGTCGCCCACAAATCTTATCTCTCTCTCTCTCTCTCTCGTTCCACCATTGTGCTAGTCGCCGCCGTCCACCGTCGTACCAATTGTCGCCGTCCACCACCGTGCTAGTCATCGCCGTCCAGACCGTCGCCACTGCAGAGATCGTCACCACCACCATCCAGGACCGCTGCCGTCCAAGACTGTGCGGCTCCCGTTCTTCCTCTTCCTTTCTTTCTTTTTTTTGAGCTGTTACACTCACAATCAATTGTAAAATATAAATTATTTCTCGATCGACAACATTCACTATCTTTTTGACTCACTAACGCAGCTAGTAAACGGATTTGATCGCCCGTAAATTACTCTGGCGAATTCAAACTATCCTTTCATTGTTTTATAAACTTCATAAAAAGAAAAAAAAAGAATAAAAAATAGATGCTGCATTTTGAAGGGAGAAATGGGCAAAAATTTAATAATACAAACGGTGACAAACGGAACCCTAACGGTTTGGGGTTGACTGTAACAATATTTAAGCCTGTAAGGGGTATCAATGTAATTTGTCTAAAAGAGTAGGGCTGACTGTATTTAACCAAAACCTCAGGAAATGTCAACGTAATTTACTCTAAAAACAACCACATTATTGACAAAATATTTAAAGAGAAATGTACATACGTAAAATTAACAATTAATTCGTGCTATGCACGAAATACAAACGTAAATATTAAATAAATTATTTTAGTATTTTATAATAGTTAAAAGAATATAATTTAATTAAAGATAAAATACACAAGATAATTATAAATAATGAAAAAAATTCTATTAAAATAAAATTTTAAAGTTACGCTATCATAATTTAAAATTTGATAATATATAATTCTTTTAAGTACTAAACCTTCTACTTATTAAACAAAATATTCTAAAATTTTAAAAATAATTTAAAATTTACACAAGAAAGACAATAAAACTTTTAAAATAGTAATTTTTATCAATATATATATACAACTTTCTCTAAAATTTATAATATTATTTCAAACTTTATAATTAATTTTTTCAGTAATATTGTAGATTACATATTAACAGTTCCTTTAAAATATTTTATCGATTACAAAATTTTAAACAACTACTGTCTCCAAATTACATTAAATGTAATGACCCGATATTTTGACAAAAAAAATAAAGAAATATCCAAACTAAAAAAATGTCCAAAACAAGAAAGAACTAAATGAAGAAAGGCTCAAGTTCCATAAGGCCCATAACCAAATAAATGGCCCAATAGTTTTTCTTTTAAGCCCAATTTATTCAAGCCAAAATCTTTTCCTTTAAAAAGCCCAACAAAGATCAAGAATAAGCCCAAATCTCTTTTTGACCCAAATAAAAGTCTTGAATAAACTACTTATTAAGTATTTAAAAAATAAATTAAATATAAAATATAAAAAAGAGAGAGAGAGAGAGGGGTCCCACCACCCTGGATAGGAGTTGCCATGGATCATCATTTTGAACATATAATCATGCTCTTCTTTAACTAGTGTAAAGACCCATACTTTCTAGACCAATAGAGGTGCGATTCGAATTGAATTAGTTCTTGAGCTATAGGAGGCAGTGCTTGAACCTAACTCTTTTGAAAAGAGTCGATCTAATCGTTTAGTTTCTCTTAAAGGCCGAACTTGGTATGAACTGAGTCAAATATCACTCTAATGTCATTTTTGAATGTTCAAATTTCTTAGCTTAAACAAAGATTTGGCTCAAAAGACAAAAATTGAATTCATGAAAATTTTCTTGTCTTTCTTTTTACATAAAACACAAAGATATAATTTATATATATAAAAAAATAAAAAATGACTGGATATATATATATATATATATATATATATATATATATATATTCAAACAACATGGGAGTGTGTGCTAAAATGGGATTAGATTTAATAAAAAAATGCAAATTTATCATGTCTCATTCCTTAAAAGTCATACCTTGGGCACCAAGTATGTGTATGTATATCCTAATTCAAGTGTGTATATATATGTATATATCTTAATCATGAGTAAACCAAACTAACCAAGGGTTAGCTAAACCAACCTAGGTTAACTTAACCATCAAGGGTAAACCAATGCTATTTGTGAGATTTGGTTCCGTTTTATTTTAGTAATTTTTATTCGATGTGTTGGTTAGCACTTTAATCATTATTGAATATCACGTTTCTTTATGTGCTATGCATGTGTGGATTTGGTCATGCATCTTTTGTTCAAATTTTCACCCAGCGATGACTGCTCGAGCAGAACTCTATTCACTCAAGCAGGCTAGTGGCAGAGAGTTGAGTTGGTAGGGGACCGCTCGAGTGGATCTCTGTTTGCTCGATCGAACAGCCTGACATGAGATTTTTACAAGACAGCCTATGCCTTGAACTTTGTGCCAAAGCTTATTGTGCAAGCTTCCACTCTTCTCTTTAGAAAATCTCTCAAAAGCTCTACCTTCTCTCTAGCTTTCGGCTTGATTCGGGTTCGGATCTTGGCGTTCAGGTAGTCAATCCTTAATATACTTGTCGTGGGCTTCGCGTTCATCCGAACAAAATAGAATTTTAGCGACTTTGATTTTTTTGCCGGTGTTCAAAAATTCGAGTTTTAACTCACTGAGATAGAATTTTAGACTATTTTGCTTTAAAAATGGTGCTACGTGTAATTATATGCATTTCTACCGTTTAAAAATGCATTTATTATTGAACCTAGTGTGTAAACGATGTTTGTTGGATAAAGAGGCATGTGTGCAATCTTGTGGTTTATAACAACGTTGGTGGACTTAGATGTGTCTGAGGTTTTCGAAAGACACTACAACAAAATAAGTCATTATTGACGAAATGATTTTGTCTCTAAATCTATGTATTTCATCGTTAATAGATTTCGTGACGAAAATGCGTTCTCTCCACTTTTGTCTCTAAAGGGTCGTCGCAAAAAGTACCTCGTAACGAAAATTTAATTACTCATTAAAACTTTGACATTTTGTGATTAAAAACCTTGACTCCTCACTAAACAAATGTCGTTTGTGACGATTTATTGTCATCTTTGATGACGAAAGTAATCGTCACAAAACATATTTCGTCACAAAAAAAAGTAAATTGTTGATCAAAAAAATTTGTCATAAATGTTATTTCGTCACCAAAAATTGAAAACTATTTTTGCATACAATGAAACTTAGAAGTTAAGTTTTCAAAATATCTTTTTAGAAAATATCCAAGTTTCGATATTTATAGGTCTCCAAAATATCTTTTTTTTTTAAATTTTGAAATTCGCACGGCAACTCCCTACAACCCCAAGAACTGACCCTGCATGCTCAGATAAACTTAAACATGCTTCAAAGTGAATAAATCATACACCGAACAATTATATGCAAAACACAACATTTACATATAAGTCTCAAAAAGAGAAGGGTCCGTATCTCACAACTCTCCCTCCCTTATGGAAATTCGTCCCCGAAATTCAACAAGGTCATAAGGTAAAAAGGTTTGGGTACCTAGCACACATCTCAGACTCAAGCTCCCATGTAGCTTCCTCAGCCCTGTGATGATGCCATAAGATCTTGACATACGCAATAGTCCTGTCCCGTAATACCCATTCCTTTGTATCAAGAATCCTCACAGGACGTTCCTCATAAGTGATATCCTCATCAATCTGCAGTTCTGCCCAATCTAACACATGAGAAGGATCAGGCTCGAATCTCCGAAGCATAGAAACGTGGAACACGTTATGGACAGATGCTAACTGAGGTGGTAATGCCAAACGGTAAGCAACCTCTCCAATCCTATCAAGAATCTCAAAAGGTCCAATGAAACACGGTGATAGCTTCCCGCTACGACCAAATCTCATCAATCCTTTACGTGGCGAGACCTTCAGAAACACATGATCCCCCACTGCAAACTCCAAAGGTCGCCTCCTCTGGTCTGCGTAGCTCTTCTGGCAACTCTGCGCTGTTAGTAGGTGCTGACGTATCACAGCAACCTTCTCTGTCGTCTCCCGTACCATGTCTGGTCCCAAGACTGTGGTCACTCCCACATCTATCCAACACACGGGTGATCTATACGGTCTCCCATACAAAGTCTCATACGGTGCCATCCCAATACTGGACTGATAGCTGTTGTTGTATGCAAACTCTGCTAAAGGTAGATGATCCTCCCATGAACCTCTAAAGTCAAGGACACAAGCTCTCAGCATATCCTCTAGAATCTGTATGGTCCTCTCTGACTGGCCATCCGTCTGGGGGTGAAAAGCAATACTGAACATCAAGATCGTCCCCAAAGTCTCCTGCAAACTCTGCTAAAAGCGCGAAGTGAAGCGTGGATCTCAGTCTGAAATAATAAATACTGGCACTCCGTGCAATCTGACTACCTCCCTGACGTACAAGCTACTCAGTCGTTCCACCGAGTCCCTCACTCGGATAGGGAGAAAGTGTGCAGACTTCGTCGACCTATCAACTACAACCCACATGGTGTCGTGTCCCTTAGGTGACCGAGGAAATCCTGACACAAAGTCCATCGTGATGTGCTCCCACTTCCACTCTGATATAGGCAACGACTGTAGCAATCTTGCCGGTCTCTGATGTTCTGCCTTTACCTGCTGGCAGGTGAGGTATTGGGAAACAAACTGGATCATGTCTCTCTTCATCTCTGTTCAACAAAACTGACGACGAAGGTCAGGGTACATCTTCGTGCCTCCTGGATACACAGCAAGACGAGAATGATGACACTCATGTAATAACTCAGCTCGGCATGACTTTGGCACAAACAATCTACCTGCTAACCTCAAACTCTGATCAGAATCCACAGTCCATCTTGCTATATCCTCGTCACTAGCAACGCGGTCTCGTATCATCTGAGCCTCTTGGTCCGTCTGCTGGACATCTATGCTGGACATCTAGCACACGTGCTATCAACGCTGGTCGAGTAACTACAGAAAACAAGGTGGCACCTGCCGCGATCTCCCTGAGGCACAAATCAAACTCCCTAACATCTACAAGCATGTTCCACTCACGTATAGCCACAGAAGCTAACAACCCTACTGAGCGCATCTGCCACTACATTGGCCTTCCCTAGATGGTACTGCAAGTCAAAGTCGTAGTCCTCCAATAACT